>SDVV010003096.1:0-21846 GCA_016164225.1 Gammarus roeselii | reverse complement strand
TATTCATGACTATTTCAATTAAATAATTCTTCAATCTTAACGTTTTCATGTTTCGTTCATGATGAAGGATGGAAAGGGCTGAGAAACCCGATCCATGGATTCTGAGAGACATCAAGGCTTTCAGTTTTTTTCTTTGGGAAGTTGCCTTGCTATGCTGCTGCTTCTTTTGTAGCTGCGAGCTAGAGAACACTCTCAGTTTCTGCGGAATTCGAGAGCAACAGTAACCCAGCCGTTCTAAGGAGAGGGTGGTCACCGCTGTTCTAGATCACCGGCTCTCTCGTTGTCAACAAACTCAGAACAGATCTCGTTTCAGATAAACGGCTTTGGGGAAGGGATATCTATTCTTCTGTAGCTACATGTCTAAGTATAGTTTAGTTCAGTTAATTTAACATGTATCACGCAAACACTTGGCTGTTTGCACGGTTACTTCTAATATAGGAAGAGGTGGAGCCAGCCGATGACTTCTGCATCTCAAGGCCGACCTCAGCACGTACGCCGCCACAAGAGCGGTCGGAATTGGACAACAAGAAAGCAGGAGGGTGTATTCAAGACGCTGCTATCGGCAAACCTAGACAGCGCTTGTGACGTCGCATCGTCAGATCCAGGATCCATACATTCATTAGGCACTACATATTATTATGACTAATTGAGGGGCATTCTGCTTGTCCCTGGTTTTCGGGACAAATTGCCCCATACCCCAATATTCTGTGATATTCCACTTTGAATTTAATAATGTACATGACTCGATCGTCAAATATGTCGTTTGGGCGGCGCTTGTCTTGATAAATGCAGCCTAAAGTGTTAAAAAGAGACCTCCTGAACCATCTTTCATACAAAACAAACAATCCATTAAAAAAAAAAATCACGCTATTATAAAAATGTATCGAACCATTGCTGAACTATTTATAGGAACAATGCATCTTTTGTCACTGAACTTGAACGCTGCGGCCCAGTATTTTTTTTTATACACACGCTGACCCCATTTGCTATTTGCTATGAGACGGTTATAATAATGATAACTGTAGAATAAAAATAGAAGCTATATGCAATAATATCACCAAAAGAGATTACCCGCGATAGGAAATAAATCCCGGGACAAAAAAAAATTAATCAGAATCAACCGGAATCCCGGAACAGACACCCGACTGTAATATGCTACACCACCGGCATCCTCGCGGTCACTTTTAGAGTAGGAAGCTTGTGTCATTTTTTAGAGTAGGAAGTTTTTGTGCAGTTTAGTAGAGTTTGGCTTAGTTTCCCACCGAGATCATCGTCTGACTCAACTAAAAAAAAAACACTCTCTACAAATGTTTCATCCCAATACCTTATCGTTCCTGAATCCCATTTAGTTTTGAAATATTGTTGTTTGGAATAGCATAAATGGCCGAAGAGCGACGTTTGTGGTTTCAATATCAATAGAATCTATAATAATGCTGGTCCAATGTGATGTTAATAAAGCTAAGGATGCTTTTGAGTGAACCGTCAATCTATAGTGGTCTTGATGATACAAAGTGTCAATCACCTCCCGGCTATTGAAGTCAATACATTCCTTCGCTCCTTATGCTATGAGGCAAATAACCACTTGCTATCCTATTCAGCTGACCATTAACCATCTGTCAGTCAATACAGTTCCACAAGAAAGCATCTGACATCCTATACAGCTTTCCCTCTGGCATCCTATTCAGCTTTCCAAATCTGTTACTTGAAATGAGTCACTGCTCGCCGAGCGTCATCGCGGATTCCGAAGTTGATCAAATCCAATCAGCGTTTCCTAAAGACTTTCTGCACTCGGTGTGACGACGAAATGTTATGATTGGTACAGAGATTATCTGAGAGTCTTGAGCTAATGGACACCTCAGCTGGAATGGCGCACTTCCAAACAACGGCAACAGCTGGTGTAACAGAAGGGTAATAATAGATCAAACTGACAAACTGTACACAACATCATGCAATGAACAATACTATGGAAGTGCAAACTGTGTAGCGCTCATTAATGAATACGTTTTGATCATTGCGTCGATGATGTTGATGATAAGAACATAACCATTTATTTGTTGGTGCAATGCGTAGCAGCGTGGTGCAATTATTGCAAGTTAACCGGACACCAAACAACAAACGCATTGGTGTGGAGCAGCTGGCAATAATGATAAAAGTCAGTCCCTAACACATTGCGGGGGAGTTGGGTGACTCAATTTTGATTCGTCGAGCACAGTCAATGCGGAGAATGGTGCATGAGAAAGGTCGTTGCGGCACTGTTGACGATGGAACGTCTTAGTAGAGCATATTGCGCGAGAGTGGTCGTTGGGGCGGAGTGGACGGTAAAGCGTAACAGTAGAGCATAGAGTGGAAAAGTGGTCGTTTCGGCAGTGTGGACGCCAGTGAGTCAAGAAGCAAAGGGGGCAGTGTGGATGATACGGCGTCACAGTGGAGCAAGGACCATGATAGTAGTCTTCGGAGCAGTTTACGATAGGGTGTTATCGTATAAAATGGAGCTTGGCAGTAGCCGTTGGAGGCAGCGTGGTTGGCAGGGCGTAAATGTGGAACGTAAAGCATGAGAATGCTTGTTTATGGGACACTATGTTCGGTAGGACGTCAAAAGGGAGTGCAGCGCAGGGAATGGTAAAGCGACTAAGTGGAGCATAGTAGAATGGTAATAATCGTTTATGGAGACACTGATGTCGATAGGGCGTCAAAGTGGCGATTTTTTAAGTGACTCGATCAACTCGTAGCATTTTAATCTAATCTTATCCTAAGTATAAATATGTAAATTAATGATTCCCTTAGAAATCAAGTTAATTAAGCTACATACAAAATAACATACAGATTTTATGTTAATAATGTTCAGTAATAATTATACATCCCACGCATGTGTAAAAGATTTCAATTACTTATAGAGAAAAAAAATTGTTCAGAGAGTCCCATTGAATACCATGTAAACTTCAGTTGGAAAGTGTGAGAAACCTTGATCCTTATTTCATCAATATATCTTGATTCATTAAACTTCAAAACAAGAATCAATTTGAAGCAAAAACTTCTCAATACTTCAGAAGACACACGATACTCTATTCACAAAGATAGATAATGGGAACAGTACTTCCTGTATTATTATTCTTTGTCATTTGTTTTAGATTTCTTATTATTGCTGCCATAGTGATGCACTTGACCAGCTCGGCGTCGCTCCCAACACCGCACTCAACCTAAAGAGGGGACGCTTTGCATGCTGCAGTAAGCTAATTGGCCGTTGGAAACAATGTGGATGCAGTAAAAGCCTGGCTTATTGGCTCGCTCTCAGCCTTGAGGACGTGAGAGACATTGTTCTCAACAGGCCTCACAAAGGCATAATTGAGTACATCAACATGAGATAAAAGAGCTGGATTGCACTCGGGCGGGATTGGTCCAATCTTGCAATGAATTGTGAGGCAAATATTGGAGGCAACGTGAGTTATCTTTACATCTTTTAAGTGTTCAATAAAGACACCACCTATTTACATGTTACCTGAGAGTTTGGAATTTATTATTATTAGATAGAACGATTCAGCAATTTAAATGAAAACCGCACAACCAATTACTTGCATAAAAAGCAAGTTTGAAGTAATCGATGCTGGCTTTTGGATATTCTTATGCTCGAAAGCGAGTGAATTGGTGAAAATGTCAGAATTGTACGTAACATTTTGTATTGTCGGTGCCATGGTATAGCTGGTGCTTAAAGAACAATACGTACCATCAACAACCTGTCAAGCTGGATCTGAAGGATGACATCGCATGCCTGCTCAAAACACCTTTGCTGACTGGAAATGCTAGGTGAAGTAAAGTAAGTGAAGACAAAGTGGTAAGTGGTTGGATTGTCCAATACGCTAACCACTGTAGGAGCTCGTCAGTAATCGGTTTAGGCTCCTTTGTGAACGTTATTGACATCATAGTCTCTTTTGACCCGACGAAGTCGTCCATCAGGCAAAATTTGGTATGCTTTAGGACTTAGGGTATTCATTTGATCATTTCTTGTATCCCGCTCACACTGCTGTTTATCAGACCTAAGCCGTTATGTTGAGCGGTAAACATTTTTGGTTGTCAGCTTCGAGGCAGCCCCATGACACGTGCTTTAATTACATACCCAAAGCTGATGAGCTATAATTGAGACATTAGCTGTGAACTTCTTGCAGGCTTCTGACGGACGTGGCAACAGCATGAATGATGTTCATTAGGTCTCCTCTTTCCCTTTCTGACAATCAATTTCTTCTCACACCACTTCATTTCTTGGAGGTGAACATATCATAATTAATTTGTAGCGACGTGTGTCAGCTCTACCATACATATTGAAAGAAGACTGGAGAGTGGGCCAATCCGATAATTCATTCTTCTTTCATAATCATTCAACGTTAACTTATTAATATATATCGACCATTATTTTCGAGACTTCCCATAAAGCTGCCTGTTCAGTAGTGCCTTCCGACCTCGAGGGTCGGTCGAATAGAGCAGCGTTTAGCCCCAACAGACTCAAGCAGCGCTTAGCATGATTTAGAGCGGGCGCTTATCACCCGGTCTTGCAAATGCCAGTGTCAGCGACGTGGCGCGACGATGTTGCGAAGAGGCCTAGCTGGTGTCAGGCGTGGACTGCGACGAGAATGACTCGTAACCGATCGTGATCAAGGTAATGTTTGTATTCCATGACACGGTAGTATTCCAAAGCATGTTTTGTTCTGTGACACGTGGATGATTTGCCAGACTAGTGTTCTACTTGTATGAAATGCTCGTATTCTACATCCATGGCACGTTCGAGTTATAAATGATACGCTCGTATTCTAAGGCACGTTCATGTTCTATAGTACTTTGTGAAATGCCTCGTTCGTGTTCTATATGGCATAACCTGTTCGTGCTCATGTCACGATCGCGGTCGATGAACGCGGGATTCTCATTGCGGGCTCGAGTTCTCAGACAAATTCGTGTTTTAAAGCGTGCTCGTTTTCTCTAGCACACTCACTTTCAATGGCACTTTCGTGTTCCATGACACGCCCGAGTCTGTTGGGTCATTCATGTTCATGCTCCTGAACACGTCGGCAGAGTAGAAAGGTAGAAGCAATCTCCGTTTTCTCCGAGCTAATAGACGTGGCAACAGGAGGCTAGGAGGCAATCTCTCGGGCGATTGCTCAGTAATACAAGGGGAGGAGTGCTCACTCTGATAATCGGCTTGGACGCACGGGGCAGGGGAGGGGAAATTGAATTGGCGAAACTACCTTTCGAGATAGACGGTGCAGCAAACGGTCATTTATGATGGAATGCCGTTAATGGCCGTGACCTTAGAAGATATGGTGCTATAAGAGATCGACCTTAGACGACGCGGAGGAAAAGAGCGGGTAAATGATACGCTGGTGATAGAAATAGAGAAATCAGATGATACGCTGCTCGAAATCTTCCGATCAAATGATACACTTCTTGAAATAGCGGGTCAGATGATACTCTGTAAGAAAAATAGAGTTTCAGATACTATAAAACTGCGAAAATGATTATTGTAGATGATACTGTGGAAGAAAGATAGCGCTTGTCTTCGTCATTTCCAAGAAAAAAGGTTTTTCTACGTTTCTTATAAACTGCGTTTGAAAATTCATCTCAAAATACTTCACTCAATCAGGCCCAGTTTCTGTGTTCTCTTAGTTTTTATTTGACTTTGTTTTAATGCAAAACATGTCTTCAGTGTTTTCAGCGGTTTTTATCTCTATTTCAGACGACATAATAAACCAGTTTCTGGCAATATTTCCTGCCACAAGCCATTTTCAGTCCTTCCATCTGCCGTGTAATCCTTACGAAGCATAGTGTCCTTCTTACTACAACGTTACTGTATAACACGATGAAACGCAAATGCAAAAATGACCTAAACAAGTTCCGCAGTTTGTTGTAAAGGAACGATGTTAGACCGGCGGCTGTCATCACACATTTTGCGAGCTAGGAAAAACTATCACGTTTATTTTGAAATGAAACTTGTTGACCAGGACAGAGCCTGTGTTCCTCACACATGTAACAAAACATGTGTTGAGAGTCTGCGGCGCTGGCGCCAGAAGAACATCTAGTGTCTGCGTTTATATAGTAGTAGGGCTGGGACGCGCTAAAAAGTCCATTCTAGCAATACTTCAGACTAGATATTGAGGTACTACTAGCCCATCCTAGATGTGAAGCCAATCAATCATGGCCTACCAGCCAATGAGTGCTCCAACTACGGTGGTGCCCCCTTCGGCGGCAATAGTCCTTAAGCCATAAATTCAATTTAATGAGGTGGACTAGTCTCCTTTTCGTCGAGGTGGTGTTAAAGGTGTTGACGTTCTTACTATTAACCACTTCATGCAGTAAGCGGTTCCAAGTTGGTGGTATCTTGACTGGATACAAGTTTTCAACAATTGATGTAGTGAATTATTCTATTTGCTGTTTTTTCCCGTGAGTTATTATCTCGGTCAAAGAGGTCCTCAAGACCGGCTCTAGAAAATCCATTTTGGTATTTGAAGGTTTCATTTAGCTGACCTCTAAGTTGTCTTCTTCAAATTGATATCAGTTAAAGCTGGTCATGTACTGGCGGATATGTCTTGTTTCTCAGTTCCAAAATCATTTTTGTTGATCGGTACTGACCACGTTCCCACTTGTTAATACCCCCTCTTAGGTGAGGGGATAATGTACAGCAAATTCCTCTTGTAGCCTGCCGAGTGGAGTGTATTGCAGAGGCGCGACGTATCCTGGAGCTGTAATGAAAATTTCTGGACAGAATGCTAGAACTGTATTGCCTTTCTAGCTGCCAGAAATTTCCATACAACTCAAGGGGCATCGTGCTTGTTATTTCCATCCAACTCCAGGGACATCGTGCTTCTGTTATTTCCATCCAACTCCAGGGACATCGTGCCTCTGTTATACACTTCACTCGTCAGGCCACTAATGTAATTTGTAGTGCAATTTTGATCCCCTCACCTACTGACGATATTAACAAATTGAGATGTGTTAAGTACCGATCAACATTCATAACTTCGGAACACATAAGTAAGACGTACCCACAACGACTTGGCAAATTTTAATTGAAATCACTTGAAAGTTGACGACTTAAATGCCAGCTAAATGAAACCTACAAACACCTAAATTCGATTATTGGAGATTATAAGCAAAGCAAATAAAGAATACGAAAAAACTGCAGGTAAAACCACTTGATTCCTCCACTTTTGGTCTTCTGTGATCAATATTCCAAGATCTCGTTGCTGGTCGACTTTACTCATATACTTGTATAACATTAAGTAAGCATTTTTTTATTTTTGTGTCCTATGTGCATAACATTGCAGTTTTCAATATCAAATTCATTTGCCACATATCAGTCCAGTTCCTTATATTTTATTAAGATCACTTTAACGAAAGCTTGTACGGAAGCCGTTTATTCCACAATACCTTTTTTTTGATTTGTCCTTCCAATGTTGAATTCCACATTAATTGAATCGGAGTTTAATATCGTCTTTAGGATGTACATTTATACCGATATAAATCTGATTTGGGATTTTAGAAATTACTCCAAGGAAAACTGTGGTTATCGAGCACATGGTCTCCTACTGCACAAACATTCGACCTGCCTGAGCGAAATTAGTTATATTTCCGAACTCTGCATTCTAATCGCATACAGGAACTCTTGACAACACTAGACCACAGTTTTTTCTAATCCCAAGCCAGTGTTGTGCAGATATTAGGGGGAAATTAAAATGAAAAAAATCGCCTCCGATGATACTGTGCCGGGATGATATCGGTTTTAGATGATACAGCGCCAAATAGATATTAATTATGATGATACGTTACTAGAATTATATTCTTTTCGAATTGCACGGTGTAAGATAGATACCGGTAACATATAATACGGTACGATAAATACATATACTTCAAATGATACTGAACTTTAAATATACGTTGACTTCAGGTAATACGGTCAGTAAAGAATTGACTTCTGGTGATACGGTCGGTAAAGATTTGATTCTAGGGGATTAGGTCCAATAAAGATTTAATTTCCGATGATGTGGTACTAGAAATATGTCAATTTCAGATGATACGGTGACGGATACAAGTCTGTTTCAAATGATGCGGTTCTAAAAAGATGCCAGTTTCAAATTATACTGTGCCAGAAACATGGTTCTGGAAAGTTGTCGGTCTCAAAAATGATACGGTACCGAAACACATCGGTTTCAGATGATACTGTTCGAGAATCGATTCACCACGCCTATTGACTCAGTAATGGACGACGAAGATTGCATTGCTAGATGATATAAGGGTTTTGGTTATCGAGCAGTTTACCTTCTCTCGTCAACACTGCCCGAGAAATCCTGGGATCCTGGGATATTCTATTTATTAAAAAAAAAAACATAACATGATTTTCAATTTAGAATATGGACTAATATACCTCGAACAACGTATTTGCAGTGTCATGAAAATATTTAGTAACCCAACCCTCGATTTCAAGCAAAGGTATTCAAGTATTTTTCCGTAAACAATCGCAGTTCAGGGTCAGAGTGCCGTTGAAATGATTGGATTTGGACAGGTAGCAGGACAGTTTCAATTATAGTGGTGAACAGAAGAGTGGTTAGAAAGCGGGTTACCGAAGCCTGCACTCGTGAACTAAACTAAACAACGTTTGAATCCCTCGTATTATGTTCTTTTCCTACTACGAATAGGTAAAATACGTTAATGACTTTTTATTTTATTGTAGACCAAAAAAAATCACATTTTTGTGGACATATTGTATAGATCAACTGTAATTTAACTGCATAGAACCAATGAAAACTATTCTAAAATGAATGAACACGAATTAAATTTTTGTATTAACGTTACATTGATCCATTGGTTAATTATCGGGCGTCCCAATGCACTTGTTTCCATGAGTCGCATCCACAACTTTGTTATGAATGCGGCAGGCACATAAACTGATCTCTCCGATTCAGTCCAAGTTGGAAGAGCGACCTACAAGGCGTCTATAAGTGAAGCAATGTTTTGTATGTGAATACTGCAACCTAACCAGCTCAGCAGTGACTGGTATGGTAATTGAACACGAAATTGCTCTACTTTTGACCTATGTATTACCGGAGATAAGTCTCAGGATACAAATATCCGATCATAAGCAAACCGGATCCCAGGACAGAAACTCAATAGGATATGTCCGGATCCCGGGATAGAAACCCAATAGGATATATCGCAAAAATATTTCATCTCGTTTAGGAATGATGTTTCGCCGAGTAACAAATGATACTGGAAGTCATCTGCTCCATGGGACATGCTGTTTCGCTTTGAACTGGTAAATGACTGAAGAAAATTTATGCAAGCACCAGGGCTTAGGGTATTCATTTGATCATTTCTTGTATCCCGCTCACACTGCTGTTTATCAGACCTAAGCCGTTATGTTGAGCGGTAAACATTTTTGGTTGTCAGCTTCGAGGCAGCCCCATGACACGTGCTTTAATTACATACCCAAAGCTGATGAGCTATAATTGAGACATTAGCTGTGAACTTCTTGCAGGCTTCTGACGGACGTGGCAACAGCATGAATGATGTTCATTAGGTCTCCTCTTTCCCTTTCTGACAATCAATTTTTTTTCACACCACTTCATTTCTTGGAGGTGAACATATCATAATTAATTTGTAGCGACGTGTGTCAGCTCTACCATACATATTGAAAGAAGACTGGAGAGTGGGCCAATCCGATAATTCATTCTTCTTTCATAGTCATTCAACGTTAACTTACTAATATATATCGACCATTATTTTCAAGACTTTCCATAAAGCTGCCTGTTCAGTAGTGCCTTCCGACCTCGAAGGTCGGTCGAATAGTGCAGCGTTTAGCCCCAACAGACTCAAGCAGCGCTTAACATGATTTAGAGCGGGCGCTTATCACCCGGTCTCGCAAATGGGCCAGTGTCAGCGACGTGGCGCGACGATGCTGCGAAGAGGCCTAGCTGGTGTGAAGCGTAGAGTGCGACGAGAATGACTCGTAACCGACCGTGATCAAGATGATGCTTGTGTTCCATGACACGGTAGTATACCAAAGCATGTCGTGTTCTGTGACACGTAGATGATTTGCAAGACTAGTGTTCTACTTGTATGAAATGCTCGTATTCTACATACATGGCACGTTTGAGTTATAAATGATACGCTCGTATTCTAAGACACGTTCATGTTCTATAGTACTTTGTGAAATGCCCCATTCGTGTTCTGTATGGCATGCAAAAGTTCTATGGCACGATCAACTCTGTAACCTGTTCGTGCTCTATGTCACGATCGCGGTCGATGAACGCGGGATTCTCATTGCGGGCTCGAGTTCTCAGACAAATTCGTGTTTTAAAGCTCGCTCGTTTTCTCTAGCACACTCACTTTCAATGGCACTTTCGTGTTCTATGACACGCCCGAGTCTGTTGGGTCATTCATGTTCATGCTTCTGGACACGTCGGTCAACGATACAAGATGAAGATGCAAGGGCCTGTATACCGTCAGAGGTGGGCAAGATCCCTGCCTTCGTGACCTTGAAGATCAAATCATTTACCTGAAAAATGATTTCTTAAGCAAACGTGGTCTTGAATAGCAATATCAAGATCATTGCAAAATGAAATGATCCTGCAGTTCACTTCCAAAACCACATTTATGATTTTTTTTTTCTTTTAATTCGGGTAAGCAGGAGAACAAAATCAATGCTTGAATTATCCGTTCAGTTTATTGAACACTTTGAACTTTCCCGTCCAGCAAGGTTAGTCCTTTGAAGTGGATAATTTAAGATTGTTGAATTATTGAACACCGTAAACACTTGGTCTCAGCAACATCAGATCGTCACTGGTGACGTTGGACACAGTCAAATACAATTAGGTATGGATGTGCACTCATTTAGTCCATTTTCACACTTGACGTTGGATACAGTCACACTTAGGGAGAAAGGAGTGTGCACTCATTTAGTCCTGGTCACACTTGATGTTGGACATCGTCACACTCAGAGAGAAAGATGTGTACACTCTGTTTATCCTAGAGTCACACCGGAACAATATTTTCATCTATTGATGACAACACTTGATAACTCATTGTAACGCTTTTATAACTTCCAGATCAACAAATATCCTGCCTGCACGAGGTTCTGGAGACAGTCGGTTCTCCCATCAACTGTTCATCGGTCCACTGAATGACACTTTCTGATATTTCAGCGACGGAGCTCAGCCACTTGTCATGAGGGTTAACCATTACTGACTGGTTGGTGCACCTACATCCCGGAATCTGTGTGGTTTAGCGAAACATGTTCCATGAACGTGATCTTGAATGATCTTGAAGAACACGATCACTGAAACGAACCTGTTGTTTGACCAATATCACGTTCACTAAAAGTGGAGTTGATCTACAAGGTCACGATCTGATCTTCAAGATCCCGATTTCATCTTCATGATCACGATCTGATCATCATAATCACGATCTGATCTTTAAGATCACGATCTGATCTTCAGGCTTATGATCTAATCATTAGGATCACGATCTGATCGTCAAGATCAAGATCATGTCCATTGCTGTCGTATACCGTCTGAGATAACAAATGAAATAGTTTGTGGCTTGTTTGCTCCCAGTCACTCTTTCCACATTTCCTAAAGATTGTATCAAACATTGTGCAACTTTAAATGCTGGTATCACTGATTAACCTCAATTATGAGCCTTCAACATTATTGTAAATCAGAAAAGTATTTACAAAAAATGCCCTCCTTTTGATGACGCCTAACTTTTAGAGGAGGCTTTATGCACTAATTGAAGTGCTTGAGTCAAGGCTTGTGACAATTAATCCGTTCTCTCCCGGATCAGCATTGGCATGTGTACAGGTAGTAGGTTCACGATGGGGTAGCTTGTGTTGTGGTGCCGCTTGCATAACTGACTGTCCGCCAGGGTGACGTCATATCATAATCCGATTAGGCTTAGCTTAGCGAGAGCTCGCCGTATGCTGGTTAAAGGCCCTTCATGAGCTGTTAAGCAAGATCATCAATGCATTGTGGAGGAATTATACGTTTACCGTCTACGATCGACCTCATCGTTCCAGTAATGGTATTGTGTTTGTATGCATGATTGATACGACAGAGAGCAACGGTGCCATCGTCAACCAGTTCAATATTTCATTATCTTGTTATTTGCGAATAATTTGATATGATGAAATGAAATAGAGCAAACACATGCAATTAAATTGATTTCAATTTGCTTAACATTGCCAATTGCATTTATTGTTTGAAATACCATGATCAGATGACCGTAGCAGCCGTATGATAATGACGCTGAGACGAGTTGCAGAACATAGGCTGATATTAGAAAAAAAAGAAAAAAAAAGTTATGTCTACTGTGTCATATACGAAAAATGAGGGTACTCGAAATCTGATTGTTTCATAACCTTAGCCACTTGGCCAAGCTCCTAGAAGGATTCCATACCAAGTCAGAATTTAGGGTAGGTTATTTTCATCCAGCCATCACCCAACTATGGGTTAACCTGCGACCAACCATCGTCCAACAACCGGCCAATCATCAGTCTTCCCTCAGCCAGCCATCGTCCAACACGTCCAGCCATCGGTCAACCTTCGGCCAACCATAATCCATCCGTCGTTCAACCGTAGAATAAGTACGGTTTTAGAAAACCCCTATTAGTTTTTTAGTCGCCGCCGCATCCAAGTGTGGCCTTTTGACTAGACGTCGTCGTGTGAGGAGTCAAGAAGTGAGCGCTCCTGAAAAAAATGACTGGCCTGACCTGTGGAAATAGCATACCCGTGGCAAATGGGGCACACGAGACATGCATAGTGGTGGAAAAGAAGGATGTTGGAGGCCCAACCGACCACTGTGGCGTAGCATGCAGGCATGGCAGACCCCAGCCAACACGGGAAAACAAAGTGTAGCAATATTGTCCCGATAGCTCTAAGGAACTCTGGAAATGCTCTCGTCGTCGTGAGTACTGTCCTGTGGTGGGTAACCAGCCACATGCACATAAAAGATTTTAGACCTTCACGGAGCCGCTGATCAACTCCTTCGACGCAGAGAAGATCAAGGCAGCTCCAAAAAAGACTGCAAGAAATTGCTATATGGATACTGAATGGCAACTCTGATGATATCAAGTAAATCGCAGGTCACCCGAGAAAACCGGATAAGCTGCTCAACAAAATACACGCAGTAATGCACAAGTGTAACCTCTCCGAACTACCATCCTTCCTAACTGGAGCTGATGTGAGTAGACTGATCAGCCAGGAGGTCAGCAGAGCGGCCAGTAAGGAGGTCAGCAAGGAGGGCAGCAAAGAGGTCAGTAAAGATATCACCAAGGAGAAGTGCACCAGCTGCCTGGCAATGGAACAACGCATGGACATACTAGAGGGAATAGTTGAACAGGCAATAATGAAGAAACAAGACGAATCTGAGCTGGAGAAGAAGCATAGACTGGAGCAGCAGCAAAAGATTATACGAGAAGAAGTCTCGCCAATTAGGGAGGATATTAAAGTCATCAAGGAAAACATGACCCGCTAGGAAGCAGTAGCCTCGACTGCTTACAGGAGGGCATTAATACCTAACGAACGGACGGCAAAGGAGTGACCAGGGATTGATGTTTACACATCAGGCTTATCTGCATCTTCTAGCAACACAACATCTATCGCGACAACAACCAAATCGATGCAATCCCTCACCATTTATCCTTCTCCACCCCAAACTCTCAACCAAACTCATAACAACCACCAACAACTCAGCACCAATCATAAACTCAGCCTCAACCAAAAACTCAGAACCAACCAAACGCCAGAGCTAACCTCCCAACCGGCTGATGTAATTTTCGACCTGCTGGGGTTAGCCGCAGAGTTCAGCAGATCGAAAGATACGACAAAGGCGGTATGCACGAAACAGGCAGCAAGTAAACAAGGAAATAAAAATGGTCCGGCTGGTCCGCACAAACAACCTACAGCCGACGTTCATGCTGCCAATTGCGAAGATTAGGGAAGTGACCTGGAAGGCGGCAAATACCAGAAAGTGGACCAAAAAAGAAGACAAAGCATTTAATTGGAACTGGCCGTATAGACTACTTTGAGGGCATTATCGGTACAAAAAAAAACATTTATGTTTCTATCTACGGCTACATCACCGACCAGCAGATATTGAGCGACGTACGAAGGCAAACAGTAGATGACTGCTACACAGTAGAAAAGCTAATGCAGCTCGGAAAATTCTCCGCTTTCAGAATTAGTGGGAGCTACCTGCACATTAGGCGGCTGCAATCGCATGATGGCTGGACAGCAGGTGCCCATGTACGGAACTTCTACGAGAACAAGATGAATGTTGAGACCTAGGATAAAAGCTAGTCAATGTATACTTCCTACCATGCTCTCTAAAAGGCCAACTCCCTTCGATATATAATCTTCGCTTGGTCATTTTTTTTACAGTGCAGAAAGTGTCCTGAAAAAAGTATATGCAAATAATGATATATGTGCGTTAAATGAGATATGGCTGTTCAAACATGATCTCCCTATAAATTTATATAGAGACAGCTGCTTTCATTCTTTTTCTATTGAGTCAATAAACTCAGAGGAAGGTTTATTTAGAGGACGTACGGATGGTGGATTGAGTTTCTTATGGTCTGATAGGGTTAGTGCGAAGGTAAAAATAGAACAGTACAATGATCATGCTCGGGTTATCTTTGCAAGAAGAAGGGATGTCAATTCTATTCATTAATGGGTATTTGCCTTTTCACCACTCATCATAAGGAGAAGCTGGTCTTAGCGTATAATGTGAAACTAGAGGCTGTATTAAGGAGATCAAATCACGATCATGTTTGTGTTATGGGGGACTTTAACAGCCACCCAGGCAGCAGAACATTTAGCGAATGTCAGGTACTTCTGGCGGACAATGAACTAGACTTCATAGATATTGCACTGCAGCGACAGGGTACGCATACTCATGTTAATCACAGCGGAAGATCAGCTAAATGGCTCAATCACTTCGATCTTGCTCCATCAATTGCCAGCAATGTCACGCGTGTTTGGTTTATGTTGGGGAATATACGCCCATGTCAGACCACTTGCCGCCCCATGCCGAGCTTTCACTACGAGAGCTCCCTATAACGGCAGGACTGGATGCAGACACGCAATCTATAAACTGGCAGTTCAATGACAATGCAAAAAGAAAAGAAACTGTTCAATTCTTATCACTAAGCTACCTGTTCTGCCATCAGAGTTGATTCAAATCCATGTAAATGCTGCTGATATGGATAAATTAGATGAGCTCTATGGGTGTATATGCAATGTAGTTCTGGTGACTGCGAGAGAAGCGTTCGGGATAAAAACGCCCTACTTAAAGTAATTAAATAACAAACGACCGGTGTGACAATGTTGATATTTCTAAGCAACTCCGGATATTGAATGCAGTTGGCAATCAGCTTATAAGGAAATTCAACTTCTGCACGTCAGATGTATAGATACAGCTCTTTAAAACCCCCTACTTCCCTATCTACTGTAACTCACTGTGTTGTAAATTTACGAGAGTCACTATCAGTAAACTGAGAATAGCATACAATGATATTTTCCGGAAATTTGATTGGTGTACCTAGAAGAACGAGCGCTAGCTTTGTATTCGCGGCATATGATGTTGACTGTCTGAAACTACATGCGAGAAGTAGTGCCTATGGCCTCCAGGAGCGTATCATGAAATCTAATAATCCCTTCCTTGGAGGCTTTATGCAATAGGGAGTGATACAAATTTTTTCCAATAATAAAGAGGTGGGACAGAATCCTGCGAGTACAGGAAGATCCCGCTATTAATAGAAATAATGTTTGTCATCTTTCTTCCCTTCCATGTAGTGAGCCCATTGTGCGTATGTGGATGTCAGGCTGGGACATGTCCCTAATAGGCTGGCTGACAGGTGGTTATGTACTTTACCTCTCTAACATTGAGCTTTGTTATATACATATTCATGTGCGAAAGGGACATAAAATGCATCCAGGCGCGTTGGTCATTAACTCAACCTACGAATTTATGTCGTGTTCTCGTCCCTACTCTGTCTTGTCTCCATGTATGTTCTTTTGGTGTGTAATTTGAATGTATTGGTAGGAATGCTCTGTCATACTTGTTCTCTGTAATTATTATTGTACGATCGAGTGCTTCAATAAAGTTTATTATTATTAATATAATTATCATTATTAGGAATACAGTTCTATTAAATGTAGATGAAGGCGTAGAAAACCTCGCACAAAACGTTCAGATTTGGATCCGATTCTGTTAGCAGAAAATGAAACGTTTACAAGCAAAATGTTATGTTGCACTGTTATTTGCAGTGATATAAGTAGTTTTACTCACTGTGTTTTAGTTTTAGTTGTATTAGGTGTTCTAGTTGTTTTAGGTGTTATAGTTGTTATAGGTGTTGTAGGTGTTTAGGTGTTTTAGGTGTTATAGGTGTTGTAGGTGTTTTATGTGTTATAGGTGTTTTGGATGTTTTAGTTGTTATAGTTGTTTTAGGTGTTTTAGTTGTTTTAGTTGTTTTAGTTGTTTTAGTTGTTATAGTTGTTTTAGTTGTTGTAGTTGTTTTAGTTGTTTTAGATGTTTTAGTAGTTATATGTGTTTTAGTTGTTTAGTTGTTTTAGTTGTTTAAGTAGTTTTAATCACTTCAGTTACATCATTGATATTTAATGCTGAAGTTAGATTTTTTTTTGCAACACGTGATTTAATAACAGGAACAGGCACGTATAAATACGTACAAATAACGAAGAATAACATTTTTTCATTGCATATTAAGGATCGAATCATTCGTAAAACAAGTGATGTTATTTCTACGTTCCATCAAGGCGAACAATGAAGAAATACCAAGTTATCGTTGTGACTATCGTGAAGACTACCACGATCGAATTCCATGCACGCGATTGAAATGTTTCACAAAATAAAAATGCGGTTACATTGAGGGAAAAAGACCACCCCTACGAACTTTAAAAATCGATGTTTTTTTTTATATCAGTACTTATTCTGATTCAACCATTGGTCATCGATCGGTCAACTATCAGCATACCATCGGCCAACCATCTTCTCCGACCCACCGTTAATATCTCGATGGCAGTGGCTGCCTGCGTCCCAGCAACAGAGGCGCCTCATGCACAGGACGCTGTTATTAGGCCCTGTTATAATCCCTTATATGATGAGGGGCCATAACTGCTTCCTCCCAATCCCGGGTGATGACATCAGGAGGCCATCTGGGCATGATGATGATGCATGGTGCATCACTGCCGTGAGAGCTATGGGCCTCGGCCCTGGGTTGCGTCTTGCTCGAGAGTAGACCAATACCAGCCAGTGGCATTTTATAGATACCATTACTCGAGAAAATGCATCATTTGTACGGAGACGAGGAGGAAGATATATATTAAACGAACAAAACAGAGAATAATATTCCGTGAAATGATAATAGGTGAATGCACTGGTTAATTATTGCAAGTCATTGGCTACCGTCAAGGGTTGTGGAAGTATCAACAACGAGACACTTAATACGCACACTGAGGTCATCACTGCAATAGCCACTAGATGGCGCTCAGGCAATAGTGTAGTCGCAATTATAACAGTTCGTTTGACTCGCCGATTGAAATGTTACAGAAACAGTTTAAAACTCCCAAGCAAGTTGTTAATTTTAGTGTATGTGTTACGATGGTTCGATCAATAATATTCCGAATAGAAATGATATAATCATTTCATTTGTCCGTAAATTATATGGATCACTAAGACGGCAACGTTTTCAGTCCACAAATTATTGTCACTTGTTACTTTCAACTTATTTAGTCTAAGCAATAATTGCATCAGATCTTGGTCCCCATCTGTGATACTGCCTATCTACCAATAGGTCGACCGGACACTTAGCAAGTGAACAACAAAAAGGAAAACATCACGTACAAATACGTCACTACAAAGGCCTAGGTGTTAGTGTATTTTTTATACATACGACACCATTTTCATATACCATAATCAAATCAGTGTCTTGCTAATTTGTGACCCTAAAGGGAACCTACTGGAAGCTAATGTGTGACAAGGATGATCGCACTACCCGCTGTCTGATTGATACAATGTAAAGAGATGTCAACACGATCAAATTATTTGCAACCTCAAATTTATATGTTAATTTAAATTGGCCTAAATATATCGGATGTAACTTGTTTTAGCCCTAATTTAAATAATGTAGAACGTATGGAGTACCTAATGACGGGTTCCAACCATACTTTTCTGAACACAATATTGGTGGTAATCTAAAATTATATATAAAAAGATTTCCGTATTCCCTCTCAACAGAGTTTACTGAAGTGTAGTTCACAATGCGGTTTGAGTGTCCATTAGTCGCCATATGCTCTTTCATGAACAAAACACTAAATGTGTTACGTATTTGTGTGGCCTTTCCTTCTTCTTCAATATACTAAACATTGCACACGTGAATCCGTTCAGAATGACTGTTTCAATGCTGCCTATTTTAATAGATGGAGGCATACCCAAATACCATCCTGAGTAAGAACATCTACATGATCTCAATTAACGTCTTAGCGGCCGGTTATTGTCGATTTTCATTAAGCTGTTGTGCACTTCTTCATATTCCTAATCAATCGCGGTTGTATTTATATCTATCCTTACGAATCATCATCCTCCCGCTATTCTAGTAGCTGAATCGGTCATGTTCTCTCTTCCCTGTCTGAATTCACACACCGTTCCTCCACTGCTTCTTCCCAGTTTCTCAAAACAATGGATGGTATTTTTCTAGTCTTGAGACGACACCGCTCCGGAGTTCAATCCCACCAATTATTCAAGACGAGGAGCATGTTTTATTCGACAGTAACCCTCCCTCGATCTACAACACAAGTCTGGAGACACCAAGAGACAGAGCATTTCCCTGTCTGCATTTATCGACGTCTTTTCAATAGAATCTCAGCACTGCTTGAAAGTTTGTTGACTACCGGACTGCTGGTGTAGTCAACACACTTTGAAGCAGGGACGAGGTCCCGTCAAAGAGACATCAATAAATCAGGACTGTCTTCCTCTGACTCTCATGCAACAAAGTATTCGTGTCTATCAGTTGCTGACCAAACCTTTTTTGAGCGAACGTTAGCAGGTGAGCATCGACGGAATTTCTGTAAACGATAGAACACGTATGACGGTAGAGTTTGCTTTCCCTCAAACAATTATACCGGTTGACGACAGAGGGATTCATTTCCTTTCTACTTCACCGAACGATTTGATGGTGTTGAAAAACAGTAATAGAATTATGTATTTGACCTAGAGAAACGTAATCATAACACCGCATGCTAAAAAATGATTAATTACGACCTTGGCACGACGCCTACCAGCGGTGCTTGCAGTTACTCATCCAGGCATAGAAAGTGAGTGGAAATCCACCTAGATAATTCTAATTTTGGCTCACATTTCCTCGCAGAGTAGAAAGGTAGGAGCAATCTCCGTCTTCTCCGAGCTTATAGACGTGGCAACAGGAGGCCAGGAGGCAATCTCTCGGGCGATTGCTCAGTAATACAAGGGGAGAAGTGCTTATTCTGATAATCGGCTTGGACGCACGGGGCAGGGGAGGGGAAAATTGAATTGGTGAAACTACCTTTCGAGATAGACGGTGCAGCAAACGGTCATCTTTGATGGAATGCCGTTAATGGCCGTGACCTTAGAAGATATGGTGCTATAAGAGATCGACCTTAGACGACGCGGAGGAAAAGAGCGGTTAAATGATACGCTGGTGATAGAAATAGAGAGATCGGATGATACGCTGCTCGAAATCTTCTGATCAAATGATACACTTCTTGAAATAGCGGGTCAGATGATACACTGTAAGAAAAATAGAGTTTCAGATACTAAACAACTGTGAAAATTTTGACTGTAGATGATACTGTGGTAGAACGATAGCGCTGGTCTTCGTCATTTCCAAGATAAAATGCTTCTCTACGTTTCTTATAAGCTTCGTTTTAAAGTACATTTCAAAATTCTTCACTCAACCAGGCCCAGTTTCTGTGTTCTCTCAGTTTTTTATTAGACATTTTTGTTAATGCAAAACATGTCTTCAGTTTTTTCAGCGGTTTTCATCTACATTTCAGCAATATTTTCTGCCACAAGCCATTTTCAGTCCTTCCTTATGCCGTGTAATCCTTACGAAGCATAGTGTCCTTCTTAGTACAACGTTACTGTATAACACGATGAAACGCAAATGCAAAAAATGACCTAAACAAGTTCCGCAGTTTGTTGTAAAGGAACGATGTTAGACCGGCGGCTGTCATCACACCTTTTGCGAGCTAGGAAAAACTATCACGTCTATTTTGAAATGAAACTTGTTGACCAGGACAGAGCCTGTGTTCCTCACACATGCAGCAAAACGTGTGTTGAGAGTCTGCGGCGCTGGCGCCAGAAGAACGTTTAGTGTCTGCGTTTATGTAGTAGCAGGGTTGGGACGGGCTGAAAAGTCCATTCTAGCAATACTTCAGACTAGAAATTGCGGTACTGTTAGCCCATCCTAGATGTGAAGCCCATCAATCATGGCCTACCGGCCAATGAATGCTCCAACTACGGTGGTGCCCCCTTCGGCGGCAATAGTCCTTGAGCCGCATATTCAATGTAATGAGGTGGACTAGTCTCCTTTTCGTCGAGGTGGTGTTAAAGGTGTTGACCTTCCTACTATTAACCACATCATGCAGTAAGCGGTTCCAAATTGGTGGTATCTTGACTGGATACAAGTTTTCAACAATTGATGTAGTGAATTATTCTATTTGCTGTTTTTTCCCGTGGGTTATCATCTCGGTCAAAGAGATCCTCAAGACCGGCTCTTGAAAATCCATTTTGGTATATGAAGGTTTCATTTAGCTGACCTCTAAGTTGTCTCCTTCAAATTGATATCAGTTAAAGCTGGTCATGTACTGGCGGATATGTCTTGTTTCTCAGTTCCAAAATCATTTTTGTTGATCGGTACTGAACACGTTCCCACTTGTTAATATACCCTCTTAGGTGAGGGGATAATGTACAGCAAATTCCTCTTGTAGCCTGCCGAGTGGAGTGTATTGCAGAGGCGCGATGTATCCTGGAGCTGTAATGGAAATTTCTGGACAGAATGCCAGAACTGTATTGCCTTTCTAGCTGCCAGAAATTTCCATCCAACTCCAGGGGCATCGTGCTTGTTATTTGCATTCAACTCCAGGGACATCGTGCTTCTGTTTTTTCCATCCAACTCCAGGGCCATCGTGCTTCTGTTATTTCCATCCAACTCCAGGGCCATCGTGCTTCTGTTATTTCCATCCAACTCCAGGGACATCGTTTTTCTGTTATTTCCATCTAACTCCAGGGACATCGTGTTTCTGTTATTTCCATCCAACTCCAGGGACATCGTGCTTCTGTTATTTCCATCTAACTCTAGGGACATCGTGCTTCTGTTATTTCCATCTAACTCCAGGGACATCGTGCTTCTGTTATTTCCATCCAACTCCAGGACCATCGTGCTTCTGTTATTTCCATCCAACTCCAGGGACATCGTGTTTCTGTTATTTCCATCCAACTCCAGGGACATCGTGCTTCTGTTATTTCCATCCAACTCCATGGCCATCGTGCTTCTGTTATTTCCATCCAACTCCAGGGACATCGTGTTTCTGTTATTTCCATCCAACTCCAGGGACATCGTGCTACTGTTATTTCCATCCAACTCCAGGGACATCGTGCTTCTGTTATTTCCATCCAACTCTAAGGACATCGTGCTTCTGTTATTTCCATCTAACTCCACGGACATCGTGCTTCTGTTATTTCCATCCAACTCCAGGGACATCGTGCTTCTGTTATTTCCATCCAACTCCACGGACATCGTGCTTCTGTTATTTCCAT
>SDVV010003095.1:0-21849 GCA_016164225.1 Gammarus roeselii | reverse complement strand
CCGATGTTGCCTGCTCGGATCACCGTGTTTTATGGGTAACTTTGAGTGTAAAGGGAATGCAGACTCCTAGACAACCTAACTCTCGCGAGGTTAGGACGATTGATTGGAATTTTGATAATAAGAGACTACTGGACAGATTCTATGCCGAACTCGATGTCCTTCTTGCAAGTATTCCAGATAGGCTTCTCAGAGTGAATGAAGGTGTTGATAACGTAAGATTGAATGATCTGTATGGCTGTACGAGGCAGTGTATATTAATTGCAGGACAGCGTGTTTTTGGCAGTAGAAAACCGAGCAAATATAACGTCCCAGGTTGGAATGAACGAGCACGAGAACTGAATTATGCTGTACGAGATGCCATATTTAATTGGAATATTGCTGGAAGGCCACGGGGAGGTCAACTTGCGGTAGCAATGAGGATAGCAAAGTCACGGTTTCGTAGAGAACTCGCGTTTTTGAGAGAGAACGAGCAACAGTTGCGGGCGCAGGCTCTTCTAGCAAAATTGCGAGAAGGTAAATGTAAAGATTTCTGGAAAGAAATTCGGTCACTTAATCCTAAAAAGGAAGCACTTCCACTCGCGGTGGCGGGCGTAACTGGGGAAGCAAACATTGCAAGGGTCTGGGGGGAGCATTTCCAGCACATTGCTAATTCTGATGACACGGAATAGAATAGATGTTGTGGCAGTGTTTTTTGTTATGTCCGCTTCGTTAACAGGTATGGCAAAGTATACCGAATGTAGATCTAGTTTAGTGAAATATTTCGACGCGACTACTTATACTGCAAAGTCATGAGCGTGAGGAATTCCATACTTATCGTGTTTTGTAATAAAATTGAGCCTCCTGAAATCGCTTGTAGCTCTCCATCCCTCTCATTTCGGTAAGAGGTGGAGCGGAGCAGCCCACGAGCTTGCTGAGGGGCGCACGATTCCTAAACGGAGTAGTTCTTCGAAGGTCGTTTTCGCGATTGCAAGTTTGTTTTGAGCTAATCGTCTAGGCCTGTTAAAGAGCAGTGGCTCTTTTGTTAGTATGTAGTGAACCGTGCTGTGAGGCGGGAATTGTTTTAGCGTTTCCGGTTCAGTTATCACCGAGTATTTTTTTAGTAGCGCTCTGCACCAGTCCGGTATTTGGTCGCCGGCGCCGACTATTCGCATAGCATCATCGAGCCGGGCCCGCTTGTCCATTGCAGTGAGACTGGTCGTGGGATTGGTGATTACCATGTTTTTGAATTGATGGTGAGGCCATAGTGGGTTAGGAAGTCTATGCCTAGAATTGGCATGGTTACATCAGCTACGACAAAGTTCCATTAAAAATATCTACGGAGTCCTACCTCAATGATTAGAGTTTTTCGGTCGTAAGTAGCGATGCTGCTGCCATTCACAGTTGTTAGCATCGCCTCTGCGTCCTGGGATCTATTGACTGCGGTCGCTGGGAGGCAACTGAGTGAAGCTCCTGTGTCGACTAAGAACTGAATGCAAACCTTGGTACAGTATATCCTCATGGCCGTTATTTTTTATTTGAATTGCACAAGTCTCTATCGCTGGCCACATTTAGGACTCGGGTTTTGCGTTACCCGGAGTCCAACTGCACGGTAGGTCGCATTACGTGGCCTTAGAGTCAAATTTATAGTGATACCAACACGTATCGAATTTAGATATCACGGGAATTTGAACGACTTTGAACGATCGGTGCGCTCTCTACCGCGGCCTTCACTTTCACGTCGGACTGATTGCTCTAGCCTTTTGTGCTTCGCAGCTAGGCTCGTGATGCTTGTTTGGAGTTGGTTGATAATGTCCGTGAGTTGAGTTTGTTTCGCTCTGTGGTGCCGACGCTGACATTGCTGGCTTTAATGACGTCGGAGCGAAATTACACGCGTTGGCGCTGTTTGGTGCCGGTTCGCTGATTTTTATTATCGACAGGCTGTTTCGTACCTCTACCTCCATGATGCGGTCAGCCTGAATGGCTAATTTCTCCAGGCTTAGCTCATCTACTGCTAACGCAAGTATTGTTTGCACATTTGATGGGAGTCTTTGGAGGAAGAGCGTTTTGAGGAACGTTTCGTCAGGCTTGGCTGGCCCATCGACCAATATCAGCATTTGACGTAGAGAGGCTGACGGCTTTCTGTCACCAAGTTCATCACTACTCAATAATTTTCCAATTTGCTGTCGGGACGAAAGTCCGTAACTGTTTGGCAGCTTGGTTTTGAGGGCTGCGAAGGGATTATCTTTGGGAGGGTTTAAGATGATATTTCTTATTTCCGCCGCTACATCTGGTCCTAGCGCACTTATCACTACCTCAAATTGGCCCCACGGGTCTAATACCGCTTGAAGGTCAAATAACGTTTCAACGGTACATCGCTTGTATTGAACGGTGAAAGCTTGACCGAATAGGCGTTTTCGGTGTCGTCACCGCAGGATGTGACGGTGGTGGTACGTTTCCGTCGGTTTTCACCATGTTGACTTGTTTGCACGCGCTTGGATCCTAAATTGCAAAACAGAATTTGGTATAAACTGAAATGAATTGTACTGAGAACGAACGGTATTGAATAACTCGAAATTCGCAGTTATGCAATTATGGACATTGTTCAATTTGAATCGCCGTGACTCTGAATTAAAATTTGATCGCTCTGATTCATATTTATTTTACAGTCTCAACAGTTACGATATGTATTATAATGAACGCTTTTGCAAACATTAACGTCGTTAATCTGAAAACGCTACAATGATCAATTCTGATGTAACGCATTTATTTTAGTTAAGTTAATACAGATACAATTGATGCGCCGCTCGGCATTGTACTTGATTTGACAGTTAATTTCAACACTCGGGGCTCGGTCGCCGCTGCTTGTGCTTGGCTGATCTGAACAGTTGCGAATTATGTGCCGCGAGTTGTTTCCTCTAACGCGGTGATGTTGGCAATTTTTTTGTCTCAGTCCCGCTGGACAGTTAGGTTTGACTCGCAGTGTCTCTCTGTCTATGTTGTTCCTTGGCTGGGCGCTGCGTGCCGTGTTTGCCCTGCCGCTGGGGCTTGCTGCTGTGGGCGGTGATCTATGGGCAGGGGAGTGTCTATACCTGCTTTCGGCTGTTTGGCTCGCTGCTTGGGCAATGCTTGCCGCGTGTGTGACCGCACCGCAAACTACTCTATGATCTGGCTGCTTGCACCGTGTTACCGCGATGCCACTGCTAGTGCTGCGTTGCTGTGCTGCCGTCCAGTTCAACATTTTGAATTTGAGCAGTGTGGCCTGCGTCAGTCTTATTGAAAAGTTGTGCAATTGCCTCCTGCTGCGTTATTGTGATTGCGCTGCGCAGCTGCCGCGGCAATCGTGCATACAATGATAAACTTGAAATTAAACACACGCATGAATGTTATGAATCATCACTGAAATGAACATGACTACTAAGGCAGGCGTGAGTGTACTGATGAAATAAAAGATTTCTACTGCATGGTTTAATTAAACACTGTAAAATTTAGGACTAATTCCACTGCATACGCTGGTATTTTCTGCTATGAGGTGGTGTTCTCCTGCCAACCCATCAAATTTTCGTTGACGCCGAAACCGAGGTGCAGGCATCTAGGAATGCTGCGGTACGGGCGTGGCCATCTGGTTGCATGTACTGTGGTATGCAGGCCTCTGCGTATAGTTGAGTCACGTGGTCCAGTCACATTCTTAAGTCATAATGCTATTTCTGGGTAATTTTGAATGTTGAAAGGTTTGAATGGTGTTCATTATTGGAGCTGAAGCACTGTTTTCTTCTACAGTTATCTCCTAAGGTCTGTTTTAATTGAGCAGAGTATTTGAGGGTCACCAGTTTAGGTTTATATGGGTTAGGGTTGTCTATACCCTTAATTTATTAGCCATACCCGAGGAGGTTGAATTACGAGAGAATTTATGTGTAAATTAGTTTATTGGTGAGATCTGATGTAATGCAATTCAAATTGTAGCACCACATAAAAAGATTCAAATAGTCATTTTAATAGAACAAAATAAGACAGTGCAAGTGGTGAATCATCACTTTAAATGACCATTTAGGTAATATAATCACGACCACACAAAAAATGGGGCTTGAATATTATAGCCGAATGTAATCCTGTCATAATGTTTGGGTGTTCGTGTCGCTCTGGCTCAGGACGAGAGAGGCGACAAAGACTTGTCACCGTGGTGAGCCTTGAAACCCTGTTGTTGCCTCTGATGGAGGCTGAGTGAGGGTTAGCCTGGCGGTAGGGCTTGAGCATCTGGCCTTGCCGACACGTGATTGATTACAGCCAGACAGGGCAGATTGTTGATGAGGCTGAGCCAATTATTCGCATTTTCTGATGCAAAACTTGTCTCCATACGTTTTAAACTGTGCAGATGTTGCTATTTCAAGTAAGGCTAGTAATGGGCGAAAAATATTACTTTACATCGTTTATAATTTTTATTTAAAAAACTCTCCTTTAATCCTGAACTTAGCATTCCAAGATCTCTGTGCCACTTCCCAGATGCTGATTGGCTTCGCGTCCACTTCTTGTTGCCGCTCTTGGCGCTGATTGGTGGCGTCTAAAATCCTTGTTGCTGAATGGTTTCTTGCAGTATACGCCTGGAACTTTGGGCTGGAGTCCCGCACTGCTTGATGGTAAGGTGACGTGCGGTGGGATTCCCGCCGCCAAAGGAAAAAATGCAGTTGGCGTGCGAAGAGATTCCCGCCCTTGGCTGTAGTTTCTTACTGAAGAAAGCTAGCGGTCTCCATTCTTTGTCTTGGAGCTGCTGTAGCACTGCTCCCACTGTGGTGTTGGAAGCATCCACTGCAATTGCAGTTCGTGCATCTGGCAATGGGTGATGGAGCATTGTTGCTTGAGCAAGTGCTGCTTTTGCATTTTCGAATGCCTGGTTAGCTTCTGGGTTCCACTCAATTTTGTCATTCTTTCTGGGTTTCCCCGATAGGAGTGTGTTAAGTTGTGCCATGACTGGGGCAATGTCATGCAAGAATCTGTTGTAAGACTGGATCATTCCACAGAATGTTCGGAGCGTCCTGATGAGCACGGGCTTCTCAAAATCGTTGATAGCCTTGACCTTCTCGGGCAACGGCAGAATTCATTGTGAGGTTATTCTGTGTCCCAGAAACTCGACCTCGGGGCGTCCAAATTCACTTTTGAGCGGGTGAATGACTAGCCCATGAGCTGCTAGTCTGGTGAAAAGTTCTACAAGGTCTTGGAGATGCTCAGTCTCATTTGAGCTGGCAACTAGTATGTCATCCACATAGTTGAAGCTTGTGACTGGGCGTCCTGCGACAGATATGTCACGAAGGACTGTGTCAAGAAATCGTTGAAAGGTTTGAGATGCACCGTTTAGACCATAGGGCATGCGAGTGAACTCAAAAGATCCAAAAGGGGGGTGATAGCCGTTTTGGGTATGCTTTCCTCGTCCACGGGGATTTGGAAGTAGGCACTGGCTAGGTCAACCTTTGAGAAGATGGTTTTTCCTGCCAGTTGTGCTGAAAAGTCTTGCAGGTGCTTTAGTGGATAGTTATCGCGTACTGTCTGGAAATTAACCATCCTGTAGTCTCCGCACAATCTCCAGCCAACCTTCTTGGGTACCACATGTAATTTTTTGAGGCCCAAGGGCTTTTACTGGGTCGGATGATCCCATTCTACAGCATTCCTTTTATGGCTTCTTTTGCCGAGTCTGCGACTTTAGGATTAAGTCGCATGGGGCGCACGAATACTGGTTGTCCCGTTGTTGTGATGATGTGTCTTACATCATGCTGAGGTTTGGTCAATGCAGTGTTAGGCATTGTGATGGTTTTGTGTTTCTCTAATAATTTTCTGTAACAGTCTGGGTCGTCTCCTAGGGTGTTGAGTGTTGCACCGGCTATAGCCAGACCTGCGGAGGCAGTCAGGCTCGTCGAGGTATTCATGAGCCACCTGTTATGTAGGTCTACCACAAGCTTGTGGTGGGCAAGCAAGTCAGCACCGATAATTGGTTGGTCAACCTGGGCTATGATGAATGGACAATTTATGTCCTTGCGCAGGTCAATATTGAGGGTCATCAGCCGCTCACCATAGATGGGTATGCGGGAACCATTGGCAGTGCGTAGGCTGCTAACTTCCTCATTTCTGAGGTCGGTTGCTTGAGGTGGAATGACAGAGACAGCAGCACCTGTGTCTATTAAGAAGGTGAACTTGCTTTTTCTGTCTGTTATGGTTAGGAGACGAGTCTTCTTGAGGGTTATTGCCGTGACGGTGCTCGTGTTGTCATCACGGGATCTCAGTTTCCCTCCTGGTTGTTGAAAATGTTGCTCATGTCACATGGTAATGTGCATCTGCGAGCATGTGTGCCAAAGCGCGAGTGGAAATGTCAACGCGTTCTGTTTTCTGCTGAAGGTTCACGTTGGCGGGATGTGCTTCTTCCTCTGTTTCCATAGTTGTTGTTGTGTGGTCGTTGCTCCAGCTTTTGCAGTCTGTTCAGAAATGATTGTTGTTCTTTATCCATTTTGTCCTCCAGGTTGTGGATTGTTCTCTCCAGGTGGTCATTTTTTTTCAGAAGATGGTCGTTTTCCTGTGAGAGTGCTCTACTTTTGAAATCCATTTCTGACATTCTTGAGGTCAGAGCATTGATAATTAGAGTTGTGTCGCTGTGCATGGCAGTGCTGTGTTGTGGCCGTGGTGTGGGTGTTGGGGGAACACTACTGATGTTGTTTACTGGTATGTTTGACTCGGGGTATTCAATTAGTATTTTATCGGTTGCCTCCACGATGTCAGTTAGGGTTGTCTTATTGTTGACCAATAGTGCATATTTGATGTTGGTCGGTATTTCCCTCATCAGCATTTCTTTCAAGAATGGGCTGTTGTGGTATGCAATGGATTCCGTGTCACTACCAAGAAGATGTCGGAGATGGGCCAGGAACTGTGCCATTGTGCGGGTTCCTCGTCGCTCTTTGTCCAGAATTTGTCTTATGCGAGCTGATTCCGGTAGTGTGTTCAAGGAAGTGACCTTTGTTTTTATTTTATCGTAGCGGTCGTCTCCTCCATTCATGACTATGTCCTGAAGTGCTAATCGTACTTGTGGTGGTAGGGCTTTAAGCGTCAACCGGACATTGGTTTGGTCATCTGTGATGGCATGTGCTGTGAAGTCGGCTTCTAGCAAGTGAAACCAGAAACCTGGTGCTTCAGGCATGTATGTTGTGACATTAAAGTCCTTGTTTGCAGTTATGCTGTTGAAGGTTGATGGATTTCCTACAATAAAGCTGTGGTCAGGGTTCCCTTCCTCAGACATGTTGATTGTGTGGCTTGGTCGGCGAGCTGGTTTTCAAGTTGTGATTCTGGTGACTGACTGGAAATATTTTTTCAAAATGCAATGTCTTGTCAATGTGGAATGTGTACCAAGGTGTGGAATGCAAATTGTTTTTGTTGAGAGATTGAGATAAATTTAATTTCTATGTGTGCTGTGAGATTGCAATTCCTGAAAGTTCTTTTCACTGAGGCGAGGTTGTACCACTTGTTGTTGAGCACCAAGGTTGTGACAAAAATTGGTTCTTATTTGCTTTGGTGTGTGATGTGAATTCACCAGCAGGTCAATTGCGCAGTGGCTTTGACTCTGCTGACACCGATTTATATATCAAAATAACAGAATTGTGATGTTACATATGTTTACTGTGTGCCAGTTTGTTTACAAGAAAGTATCAAAAAAATATATATATATTGAAAAAAAAGAAACACTTCGGATAATTGCCGAGTTAATTATTAAAATTAGCACCTTACTCAGCAGTAGTCGGTGTCAATGATAAACTGAATAGAAAATTTTAAATTATGACTTCTTCTACATCAAGTCCTCTAGAGTCTATGTTATTTCCCTCATGCAGTTCACTACCTACACCCAGTCTGCCTGTCCGTCGACCTTGATCTGTTATTGGTGCAGGTCACCAGTTTAGGTGTTTGAAGGGTTTGAATGTGGATTAATAAAGAGTAATTTACCCTTATTTTGGTTACTCAAAAAGTTAATAATGAATGAGCTTCTGTGAGCGATAAGAATTCAAATATATGGTGCTTTCACTTTCAAGGCACAAACTGACTCCAAGTTATCTATCGGAAAATTTTCCACATGTGAGGTTGAGTATTATGGGCAAGCACCAATAAACAGACACAAGGACAGTAAGGCACAGGTAATCTTTTCTTTGAGTTATATTCCCTACTTATCTTGGTTATGGCTGTCCAATGATAATATAGAAGGGGAAAAGAAGATTTGATAGGACAGGCTGCATAAGTATCTTGTTGGCGTCAATAGATCCAAGAGGGAATTATCTTGGGGGAAATTTTTGTCAGGTTCCTAGGTTGGGCCAGAATTAGTTCAATCTTGCCTGAAGACGGGTGTCCTCATGGCCTCAGTAGCAGGGGGTGAAAGGCTGTCTTCTGTGGAGCAGTATCCAAGGTAAGCCTATAGTTATCTATATGTTTGGCCAGGTCTTAAGGGAACACTTATTTGGTGGCCTGGATCACTTCCCTAATTTTGCTGCTATTATTATGAAGGGATCAGTCTACTACACACACGGTCTTATGCGACCCGCCAATGGAAGAGTGGAAAAACCTCGCTCAGCTTGTTGCCAGATTCGTGTACAAATATTTCTCTGAATTTTTGTAAACATATTCCACTGAATCTTGTAAAAATATTTCACTGAATCATTTATTTCATCTGATTCATGTTCCATGGCCTTTAGTGCGTGGGTATACAAATTTATTTAGGTAAAAAATATATTTGTTGCACTGCCATTATGGTTGGAAGCTGTTTGTACTAGCTGAACGGAAATGTTGTTGCTACCTACAGAGATATACAACAATGAGATCAAAAGATGCGATTGCTTACTCGTAATAGTGCTTGTGATGCACGTATAATGCGTTTAGTGTTTATTAAAATAATTTAGGGTCAATTAAGGACCTCTACAGTTTGATTCTTATCTTTATCCGAAGATGATGGTTATGCTGCCTAATTTAGGCTGAACCATGGAGTTGAATTAAGATTCATACATGAAGAACAATACAAAAATGTGAAAAGATACTAAATTGATTTTTCAATTATTGATGAATTTATGGATATGCAAGGAAAAACCAATTCATTCACACTCACACTAGCATTACACGTATTGTAACCATGGTGTGAGAATAGAATTCTCGCATAAAGAATGTTACACCGTGTGAACAGGATACTAATTGATTATCCTATTATAGCTAATCAAGGATAATGTATGAGTGATATAAATACATTGTAATAACTGAAAACGAGCCTACAATGACAAGTTGTGTCTAGGAATCTACATAGAAGTTCCTACATATGTGGATGCAGGAATTATGACTTATTATCAGCACCCAGGTGAATAAAGAAATATGGGTGGTCTAATCTGGTTCCCAGAAATTTACAATAACATACCAGAATAATTATTAGCTACCTGAAGAAATGAGGAACAGGCATTCCATAGTGATCAATAGTCTCATACACATTGTAATATTTCATACCTGTTCTTCTGTGGGAGTTTTAGGAGTCCTAGGGTACAAGTAAGCCCTTGTGTTGACACTGATAGTCATGTTATCATTAATGTCATATATTTATGGGCATGGTATTAACCTTGATGTCAGTTATTAAATCCTGAAATATGGTAGGGGAAAGTGAACACGTTTGTGCTTGAGACCTCTAGCCTACCTACAAATGCACTCTTCTGTAGCGTATAAGCACAACATAAAGAACACTTGACATCGGTTGAGGCAGTCGTATAGTAGTCTCGTGCTCCACCAATAAATAATAATGTTTTAAATGAATAAATCAATACTAAACGTCTTGAAAGGCACGTGAGCTTGTAGAGGACAAGTGTCTCTACAATTCTTACTAAAATAGAATGGTACGCATATCTTGTTCATGGTGCTCATTCAAATAGACCGAATCATGAGAGCCGACATATCTAAACTGTAAGTTTCAGACAAAACTAGTTTAAACTATTCTGCAGCAGCAACATCGAGTAAGCCTGCAGCAAGGCATTTTGAACCAACATACTCATTCTATAAACACTTCGTTAGTGCCTGGTTCAGTGAGTCTGCCTGCCAATACTGGCCCGACCCGGGGGGCTCAGCCAGGCTACCCGGGGAGCACATACAATGAGAGTTCATAGGACCAAGAGTCAAAAGAAACGGTCCTTACCAAGAACGCCACAACATGCCCTGGATCCAGCTATCGCAGTCATCCCGGCAGCAGGACTCTTTCTTGGACACCAGGCTCAAGACCAAGCCGGGGCAGCCCAAACGATGGTGCCCCACGAACATTGTCTTCCAGTCCTGGTCTCAAATTGGCAGTTCCCCACTGCCAATTTGTTTGTCATGCATTGTACAAGTTCAATTCATTAATCAATTCATGAGGCAAATTAACTGCCTTCTTATTCATCGTAGGCATAGACTTTGCCTTAATCACCGATCATAAGCCATTGGTTTGTGCACTTAACAAACGACAGGAACGAGACACCCCACGGGAGAGCCGCCAACTCTCCTACATCAGTCAGTTCACAACTGATATCCGGCACACTGCTGGAGAAAAGAACCAAGTTGCAGACGCCTTGTCACAATGTCATGATCAAGAGGAACCAGTCACGCAACTGCTTCCTGAACCGAACGATGAGGATTGTGATTACCTTCTCACAGCAATATTCACGGAGATTGATGAAGAACGACTTCGCACGGAACAACTTCAAGACCAAGAGTTGAGAGCACTACTCAAAGACGAGTATTCAACCTTCCGCCTACAACAAGTTGATGGAATTTACATGCACATACATGACAATGTGTGCCGACCTTACATTCCACAGACAATGCGCGGGGAATTTTTCCACAAGGTGCACAACATCGCCAATCCTGGGAAGCGTGCCACAGTTCAGCAACTTGCCACGCGTTATGTGTGGCCAGCCACGAAGAAAGACATCCGACAATAGTGTGAGCAGTGCACAAACTGCCAAAAAGGCAAAATAAGTCGTCACAACTTTGTTCCATCACAAACCATTCCACCAGAAGGAGGAAAGTTTGCGCAGGTACATCTCGATCTCGTGGGACCCTTACCTCACAATGAGGGGTACGAATACCTACTCACCATGATCGACAGACATACCCGCTGGCCTGAAATCTGTCCCATCAAAGAAGCACGAGCAGAAACAGTCAGCAAAGCTTTCCTTGCCATCTGGATCTCACGCTATGGTTGCCCCATCAGCATCACCACAGACCGCGGTCCTCAGTTTGAATCAGCATTATGGACCAGTCTCATGGAAACCCTTGGTTCGGTGCGAATCAGGACCAAAGCTTACTACCCTCAGGTCAATGGCCTGATCGAACGACTCCACCGCCGAGTCAAGGGTGCACTAAAAACACAGGCAGATCCTCACCACTGGGTGGAAAAACTTCCACTCATCCTCCTGAGCATGCGAACCGCAGTAAAAGAAGACATCGGATATACAGCAGCAGAACTCATGTTTGGAGTAAACTTGCAACTTCCACGCGACCTGCTGGTCAGAAACCGCAATCCTGCACTGACCAACATCACCGAGTACAACCAGAGACTCCAAAGCTTCATGAACGAAGTTGTTCAGGCACAGTCCCAACCAATTCAACCAGCAGAGGGGCACCTCGACCCCAAACTCAAAACAGCGACGCATGTCCTAGTCCGCACTGACAGAGTACGGCGCCCGCTCGAAGCACCCTACGAAGGACCGTTTGAGGTAGTTCAACGAACACCGCAACACTACACCATCAAGCGAAGAGGCAAAACAGACAATGTCCATGTCTCTCGTTTTAAAGCGGCCCATGGCATAGACGACGTATTCCCTGAAAGACATTTACATGTCAGGATAAAAATCGGAAACGTTCAGTCAACCACACCAGGCCCAGACCGAGTTCCCGCACCAGGCGCAGCACGTCCAGAATACCGGCACGCGCCACGAACCCAGACTACCTGACAACCAGCAAATTTACCACCACGAGCCCTCACAGGACGGCGAGTACAAATAAACCCACAACCTCAACTCAGGTTGTTCACTCAAACCACCAGGTCTGGCAGAGCAGTATGAGCACTCAACTTGTAGCGCAGCGCATTTGGACGTCAGCCAAGCAGGGGAGAAAACAATACTGCATCCCTGGCTGCAGTCTGAATGGGGAGTGATGTAGAGGTCCTTAATTGACCCTACATTATCCTAATAACACTAAACACATTATACGTGCATCACAAGCACCTATTACTATTAAGCAATCGCATATTTTGATCTCATTGTTGCATCTCTCTGTAGGTAGCTACAACATTTCCGTCCAGTTAGTACAAACTGCTTCCAACCATAATGGCAGTGCAACAAATATTTATTTTGGTTGAATATATATGTATACCCACGCACAAAAGCCATGGAACATGCTTCAGAAGGAATAAATAATTCAGAGAAATACTTTGACACAAATCTGGCAACAACGCCTTCCGGGCAACAAGCTGAGCGGGGTTTTTCTAGACTCTTCGTAGACAGGGACAAGAACACAGTTCTCGTGGTAGCAGTTATTATATCCTGGCATGAACATACGGGAAAAGAGGTTCTAAATGGTAAACGACTTAAGGAAGTGAAACTGTGGCCACAGAGGCAAAGAAAGACACCAGCCGAAACTAATATTTCTGTTGCAGGCCAAACCTATAGATAGTCTGTAGCTAGGCTAGATAGCCTGGGCCAGTGCAACTTAGGCTTCCCTTGGATATTGCTCCACGGAAGACAGGTGAGAATAACAGTGTTTAATATGTCCTATCCCCAGTGTAAAGCAAACTCATAAATACAAATGCAGATTTCTGCAGCAAGACACTATTGTAAATACCTGGATGCAAGATTTCAACTGTATTCAAAGGCATAGCAGCTAGCTATGGGGAATTCCTCTGCCAAATGCCATAACCAAGATTGTCAATTATGCTAACATGATAGTTTAGGTGTTGTTTAGGTGATGTTAATGAAGGGTAATTTACCTTTCTTTTTGTTACTCAAAAAGGTAATAGCGAATGAGCTTCTGTGAGCGATAATAATTCAAGTAAACCTGTGCTTTCACTTTCAAGGGACAATCTGACTCCAAGTTATGCTATCGTTTTCTTACAAATAAGGTTGAGTATTATGGGCAAGCACCAAAAAACAGACACAAGGGCAATGACAAGACTTGGTAATTACTTCTTTGGTATTGATCCCAACTTGACTGAATGATGACATCCAAAGGTAATGTTGAAGGGGAAAAGAAGATATAAATAGGAAAGCCGGCAAGAAAATCTTGATGGCGTGGATAAATCCCAGTTATCTTGTCTTGCCTGAAGACGTGTGTCCTCATGGCCTCAGTAGCAGGGGGGTGAAAGGCTGCACACAGAACATAGTTGGCTAACAATGTGTGACATGGAAGATAATCACATACCATTCTGCCTGCCTCATACAGACAGACAGATTGTGTGCATGTTATAAAACAATTTTAGATATCACAAGAAAAATAGCATACCACTAAGGTGTAGCTACCAGAAATAAAAAATGGAAGTCTTAAGCTCCATAATGCATGAATTTTACTGGCCTTGACATTATGCTCATGTCCCAGACATGCATTCTGGAATGATAATTAAAAGAGAGTGTCAATATTTAAAAGGTGTTTTTTACACTTTATAGACACTATATAGCTATATATATATCTATACATAGGCATGGATCATGGTAGGAAGCTACTGAGATTTAAAGATTGCTATCATGTTAGCATAACTGGCAATCTTGGTATGGCATTTGGCAGAGGAATCCCTCATAGCTAGCTCCATGCCTTTACAGTTGAAATCTTGCATCCAGGTATTTACAATAATGTCTTGCAGCAGAAATCTGCAACTGTATATATTAGTCTGCTCTACACTGGGGATAGGACATATTAAACACTGTTATTCTCACCTGTCTTCTGTGGAGCAGTATCCAAGTTAAGCCTAAGTATGTTGCACTGGCCCAGGCTGTCTAGCCTAGCTACAGTCTATCTATAGGTTTGGCCAGTTACTATTCGGTATGAGAACAATTTCCTCTGTGGCCACAGTATCACTTCCTGTATGTTTATGCCGGGATATAAAGCTACTTAGAACCTCCTTGCCTATATTTGTATGCAAGGATATGATAACTGCCACGAGAACTACGATCTTGTGCGACCCGCAGAAGAGTCTAGAAAAACCCCGCTCAGCTTGTTGTCAGATTCTTGTAAAAATATTTCTCTGAATTTTGTAAAAATATTTCACTGAATCATTTATTCCTTCTGATGCATGCATGTTCCATGGCTTTTAGTGCGTAGGTATACATATTTATTTAGCCAAAATAAATATTTGTTGCACTGCCATTATGGTTGGAAGTAGTTTGTACTAGATGAACGGATATGTTGTAGCTACCTACAGAGAGATGCAACAATGAGATCAAAAGATGCGATTGCTCAATCGTAATAGTGCTTGTGATGCACGTTTAATGTGTTTAGTGTTATTAGGATAATGTAGGGTCAATTAAGGACCTCTACAATAGCAATCTTTAGATCTGAGTAACATCCTACCTTGATCCATGCCTATTTATAGATATATATAGCTATATAGTGCCCATATAGAGTTAATTTAATAACATTTTTTAAATATTGACATCTCTCTTTTAATTATTATACATCCAGAATGCATATTCTGGGACATGAACATAATATCAAGGCCAGTAAGATTCATGCATTATGGAGCTTAAGACTTCCATTTTTTATTCCTGGTAGCTACACCCTTAGTGGTATGATATTTCTCTTGTGATATTCTTAGTGTGATATCTAAAATTGTTTTTTTACATGCACCCAATCTGTCTGCCTGTATGAGGCAGGCAGAATGGTATGTGGTTATCTCCCATGTGGCACTTTTTTTAGCCAAGACTATTTTATGTGCAGCCTTTCAGCCTGCTGCAACAAGGACCACGGGGACACTATCTCCATAGTACGTGAACCTCATCAGGCGAGAAGAAAACCGAATTTTTGACTGCATCTAACCAAATTCCAAAAAAAAGGTCCCCCAAAGATAACCGTAATTTAACAACGCCACCAAGATTTTCTTGCCGGCTTTCCTATCTCCCTAATTTTCCCCTTCTATATTACCATTGGATGTCTTCATTCAGTTAAGTTGGGATCAATATCAAAGATAAAGTACCTTCACCTTGTCATTGTCCTTGTATCTGTTTTTTGGTGTTTGCCCATAATACTCAACCTCATTCATAAGAAAAAAAAGGATAGCATAACTTGGAGTCAGATTGTGCCTCGAAAGTGAAAGCACAGTGTTTACTTGAATCATTATTGCTCACCGAAGCTCATTACTATTAACAACTTGGTTTGTCAATGGGCACTTGCCCACAATCAATATATATAAACTACCAACTTTGCCAAACTGGCGACCTGCACCAATAACAGATCAAGGTCGACAGACAGGCAGACTGGGTGTAGGTAGTGAAACTGCATGAAGGAAATAACATAGACTCTAGAGAATTTGAGGCAGAAAAGCAGTCATAGATAATTTTTTTTTCTGTCATTGACACCAACTACTGCTGAGTAAGGTGCTAATTTTAATAATTAACTAGGCAACTAATCAAATTTGTTTTGTGTTTAGAAAAAAATGATACTTTCTTGTGTATGAAACAAACTGGCACACAGGAAAAATATGTAACATCACAATTCTGTGATTTTGATAAAACTCTTGCACCAACTTGGTGTCAGCAGATTCAAAGCCACTGCGCAAGTGACCTGCTGGTGTATTCACAACACACACCAAAGCAAATTGGATACACATTTAAATTCCCAATTTTTGTGACAACCTTGGTGTTATAAGCTCGTGCTCAACAACAAGTGGTGCAACCTCGCCTCAGTGAAAAAGAACTTTGAGGAATTGCAATCTCACAGCACACATAGAAATTAAATTCATCTCAATCTCTCAACAAAAACAATTTGCATTCCACACCTTGATACACATTCCACATTGACAACAGACATTGCAATTAAAAATAATTATTTCCCGTCGATCACCAGAATCACAACTTCAAAACCAGATCATCGCCGACCAAGCCCACACAATCAACATGGTGGAGAACGGGAACGCTGACGACAACCTTATTGTAGGAAATCCATCAACTTCCAACAGCATAACTGCAAACAAGGACTTTAATGTCACACCATACATGCCTGAAGCATTAGCTTTCTGGTTCTACTTGCTAGAAGCCGATTTCAAAGCACATACAATCACAGATGACCAAATCAAAGTCCGGTTGACGCTCAAAGCCCTACCACCACAATTACGATTATCACTTCAAGACATAGTCATGACTGAAGGAGACGACCGCTACCCAAAAAAATAAAATCAAAGTTACTTCCTTAAACACACTACCGGAATCAGCTCGCATAAGACAAATTCTGGACAACGATCGACGTGGAACCCGCACAAAGGCACAGTTCCTGGCCCATCTTCGACATCTTCTTGGTAGTGACTCGGAATCCGTTACACACCACAACAGCCCGTTCTTGAAAGAAATGCTCATGAGGGAAATACCGACCAACATCAAATATGCCCTATTGGTCAACAATAAGACAACCCTAACTGACATTGTTGAGGCAACAGATAAAATACTAACTGAATACCCAGAGTCAAACATTCCAGTAAACAACATCAGCAGTGTTCATCCAACATCCACACCACAGTCACAACACAACACAGCTATGCACAGTGACACCACTCTAACTATCAATGCTCTGGCCTCACGAATGTCAGAAATGAATTTCAAAAGTAGAGCACTCTCACAGGAAAAAGACCATCTTCTGAAAAGAATTGACTACATGGAGAGAACAATTCACAACCTGGAGGACAAAATGAATAAAGTACAACAATCATTCCTGATCAGACTGCAAAAGCTGGAACAACAACCACATTACAACAACCATGGAAACAGAGAAAGAAGCACTTCACACCGACGTGAACCTTCTGCAGAAAACAGAACGCGTAGTCATTACAACAGGCGCTTTGGCACAAATGCTCGCAGATGCACAATACTATGTGACATGAGCAACCTTTTCAACAACCAGGAGGGGAACTGATATCCCGTGATAACAACACGAGCACCGTCACGGCAATAACACTTAAGAAGACTCGTCTCGTGTCCATAACGGACAGAAAAAGCAAGTTCACCTTCTTAATAGACACAGGTGTTGCTGTCTCTGTCATTCCACCTCAAGCAACCGACCTCAGAAATGAAGAAGTTAGCAACCTTCGCTCTGCCAATGGGTCCCGCACACCCATCTATGGTGAGCGGCTGATGACCCTCAACATTGGTCTGCGAAAGGATATAATTTGGACATTCATCATAGCCCAGGTTGACCAACCAATTATCGGTGCTGACTTGCTTGCCCACCACAAGCTTGAGGTAGACCTACATAACAGGCGGCTCATGGATACCTCGACGAGCCTGACTGCCTCCGCAGGTCAGGTTTTAGTCGGTGCAACACTCAAAACCCTAGGAGACGACCCAGACTGCTATAGAAAATTATTAGAGAAACACAAAACCATCACAATGCCTAACACTGCATTGACCAAACCTAAGCATGATGCAAGACACATCATCACAACAACGGGACAACCAGTATTCGTGCGCCCCAGGCGACTCGGGGAGCCATAAAAGGAATGCTGCAGGATGGGATCATCCGACCCAGTAAAAGCCCTTGGGCCTCACCATTACATGTGGTACCCAAGAAGGTTGACTGGAGATTGTGCGGAAACTACCATGATTAGCTTAGTTCCCCACTGCCAATTTGTTGGTCTAGCATTGTACAAGTTCAATTCATTAATCAATTCACGAGGCAAATTAACTGCCTTCGTATTCATTCCCTGCTTATTCTCTTGTTGCCAACTTGAAAATCTTGTGAGTATCTGAGATTGAAAAGCCATTGTAGCTGCGGCACAACCTTGAAAATAATGCGATACACTGACAGTGTGACCGATATGTCCTTTCATTTACTATCGAATATATAAGCAAAATGGTACCATGCAATTGTAAGTACCGCTTGAATGATATAGCTATATAACTACATTATATAAAAACATTAAAACTAATTTATTTCGAACTAGTCTTTTGACCTCATAAAGCTAGTGACCCGAAAAATTTGTTTGGATGTTCCAGGAATTGTGCCTCTAGAAATGTAAACAGACGAATGAACGGGTCTTGCAAACATGGGTCTGAAGAAAAATATCTGAATCTTGTTCAGTTGATGATATATGTTTAATGGCATTCTAGTGCATTAGTGTCTGCGCATTTATTCATATATTTACTGAATAAAATGTTGTCGCACTGCCAGTATGGTTGAGAGCATTGTATTTCTACTGCTTGATGTAATTTTGTTGTAACATGCAGGAAGATGCGAACACAGAGATCAAAAGAGGTGATTGCTTAATAGCAATAGGTGCTTGTGGTGCACATGTAATGTGTATAGTGACATTAGGATTATTGTAGGGTCAATTGGGGACATCTACTGATCATCTGCTCTAAGTGCAAGTGTCCGTCCCTCAGTGACTGACCACGAAAAAATAAGCTGCGTGATCACTGTGCGCACTGAAAAGGGAAAATTATAGTCGTCCTGATATTCAGAAGAAATGAAGGCAACTCGAAAGATTCACCCAAACTAACGCCATGAAACAGAGTTCAGCTGTTTTACGACATGTGTAGGACGAACAATAAACTTGTTTTATGTGTGACACCCCCCCTCCAAAAAAAAATTGAGAAGCTCTAGACAGTAACACCAACAGGTAAAGAAATTGAAACGCCCTCCCATCAGTTGGATAACTCATGACCTCACTCGAATAATGAAATTTTTTAAAAATCTACAAGCAGCACATGAATTTGACAGTGATATAAACTAAACAGCTGAGATGTATACAGTTGGTCAGTTTCAAGAAACGTGCAAACTGTCACGAGAAGAGGTTGTATCACAGCGGACATGTGTGCAAAAGTTGATGGCTAAAGCAAAGGGAGATACACACTTTGCTGAACTAGATAAAGTAAATAATAACCTTCAACATACCTGAGCATCCTTGGGAACCTTGTGCCCCACGATCAACAGAAAAAGTCAAGCAGCGAGGAAATCCAAACGAAATAGCAGCATTTTTCCAACAGTTTCTTCGCAAAAAATGGTAAACACAAATATGATGAGGTGATGAGTGAACGAAGTAAAATAACTTAGGCACAAATGAGGCCTGATAAGTAAAAGAGCTAACTTGACATGCACCAACGTCCTTTAATAATATGCCACCTTCAAAGAAAACATGGTCATCCAAGTCAGCAAGCGGAGCAGAATCTGTTTCTGACAAAATAAATTCAAAAACACAAACTCATTTGGGCAACATGGCATATTGCTGCAGTACCTAAGAGACGGTTAGTTAATAATACTGCCATATTTCCAGTTGATCATCAACACATCTATGAAAACAAGCACCTTTCCTCTAAATTTTCAACATATCCCTGTAAGGGCTCGCTCAGACCATGCTCTGCACACCCATATCCTAGCACGATATAGATTTATCATTCTTGTAGATATAGTTATACCTTCGTAAATATCGTAGTACTTACAAATATTAAAGTATTATGGTTATAGCATTATTTTAATGTCATTTGGAAGTTTGCCCCAAGAACGCAGTCGCCTGTGCCCCTCTCAGTTTAAAAAAGCTTGAAGCTAATCACTTCAAGCTGATTGTTGCCGGAAGTTTCTGGATAACTACTTCAAAGTCTTAACGGAGGAAAGTATTCCTGAATATTTAACAAACTCAAACACCAAATCCAAAATACCCAATTGTTGTTTATTCCAAATGTAATTTTGACAGCCTAGTACCATAGGGGAAAAGTTATTACCTAGTGTAGGTTGCAACGGATAGGCGATTTGAAATACGACATGGCATCTCCAGTGTTCAACTTAACTGCCTTGAGAGCTCCGCTCGTGTCTCCAGCACCCACCCATTTTTCTGCCTCACGGTCACTAGACAACAGGTTAGGAAGAGCACGCCCTGTGCTTTTGTGCAATGTGTAGCTAGGTTAGTATATAATAGAGTTTTAAGTGCTGGTCCTTCCAAATCGTATGTACAACTATAATATGTTGTCTTCTTCTCTGCCCGCAGAGGTCTTGAAACTGCTAGCCACAACCCCCTTCCTGTCTTCAGCCCTGCACTGACCCACACTACAGGGCAGCAACTCTGCGACCGGACGGGACAGGAAAATGATTTATTATAAATAACATTGTTTTTTTTTGTGTATGTGACAGTGTTTCTCACCGACGTTATGTCAGGCGGCGATTAATTTGTTGAATTGTCACTTAACGTAAATGTCAGAACACCAACTGTCTTCTCCTCTTACTATTTGGATTTTCTAAACGTGGTGTACAAAGTTGTTGAAATGTAACTAATTATATTCGATTTTGCAATAAACTAAACGTAAAAGAAAATACCACGATTAATTGCCCCTCCTCTAGGTCAATGTCTTCAAGGGAACAAAGCCATTGAAAAGGCTTCTATCAAACGGACAAAACCCTTAAACCCCTGTAAGAGCGCTCCATAAATAAGAGAAGTATGGTTCCTTAAATCATAAACCCATAAGTTTCCTAGCTGTAATTTCCAAAGTATTGAAAATAATCATTTCACGTCAGCTCCTGAACTCATTAGAGTCTAAAATACTCATTATCAAGTCAGTATGCATTTAGGCGTAGGACATCTACGGAAGATGCGCTAATCAATATCTCCGAACTCGTCCGCAGAGTAATAAACCAAAACTGTCTATCAGTACCCGTCCTGTTGGAACTCTCTAAAGCATTTGAAAGTGTGCACCACGGAAGTATGCACCAATGAAACCCTCATAACTGAACATTCAAAAATCCTGGTTGGAAATCTACCTCAGTAACAGCTGTCTCAGTCGGTTATGACAGAGAAATTATCTCTTTTTAAGTTCTTTACACTTTGATGTCCCACAGGGATTAATTATCGAATCTAGTATTTTTCTCATTTTTTTATGACATCATTTACAAAAGCCCTGTTGACAACGCAAAAATTACAATATGCGCTGATGTTAAATTGCTGTTCATTTGACGGGCAAATAAAGCAGAATAGCCGAAGGGAAATGCAGAAATAACGTTAACCCATTTACGTAACTGGTATACTTCAACGGGCTTAAAGGTAAAGCAGATAAAACAAAGTTAATTATTCTGGGATCAAGCGAAAATGCAGTTTGAGTTCCCGATAATTTCGTTGTTGACTGTAAAAGCACACAAATTTATGCGTCACTGTCAGAAGTTTGGGAGTTTTGCTTGACTCTAATAAGACCTTCAAACACCATGTGGAAGAACTTTGCTCCATACATTTTGGGAAACTTATGGTCCGCAATCGTATCGAAAGCAACTGCATTTTAAATTAAAGCTTCTCGTAAATAATGTTCAGATCTCTTCACATTGAAAAAACTGCCCGACCATGTGGGAGACGTAAAAAAACGTTGCTCTATGATATCCAACGCTGGACTGAATTTCGCTGCAAAAGTAGCTCACGACGGAACTTTTACGGAGATTGATCACGTAACGCCTTTGCTAAACAAACCCGGCGGATTAAACATAAGAGAGCGACTAGGCCTTTATGAGGTAATGAGAGTTTACAAAATTCAGATCAAACTGTCATGTCCGAACGGACTTGTATTTTCAAGTCTTAGACCAACATAGTGTGAGGTGCCCAACGTGGGGCACTCAACGTAATTAAAAAAAACAAAAAACCATTGGGCTTATTTTACTTTGAATCAGTGCAATAATTTTCATTCA
>SDVV010003094.1:0-21850 GCA_016164225.1 Gammarus roeselii | reverse complement strand
TTGTGTCAGCGACATGCAATTTTTCTGCTACTGACAGGTGAATAAGATCGTTACTTAAGGGACGGATTTCACAGTGAGCAAATGATTGCGTCGTTTTAAAGTTTGTGGGGATTATTATATTTCCTCTTAAAAGTGGGTTGTAGATTTTCGGTGCATAATCCTACTGTGTACATGCTGGAACGGAAATGATAAAACGAATTCCTACTCTAAAAGTGGTAAATAACGGAATTATACAATCTCACCAAAAATCACTGTTCACTCAGTCTTGTATAACAAATTCTTTCATTGCCCCAAAAGCACCCTCACTTCATCTCATCCCGCAAAACAATGTCAATAAATTAATTCACTGCAAACCGTTACTGTGGTGTGTTTCCAACATACTTGCTGGATGATTTTTGGTAAATTATTTTTATTATTTCGTCATGTTTGAGAATGTTACATGGCTTTGTATATTGTTGTTCCTGGATCATTCTAACGTAATAATTCCCTGTTGTGCCATGTCTTTTTTTTTGTACTCACAATTACTTGAAAGTGTGTTTTAGTGTACTAGTAACTTACTTCACTGATGTATACCATAATTCTAGTACAAAATTGACATGTTTTTCTACTATTTACAGTATTATTACATAAACGCAAGAATGTACAGATAGTTATAATTTAGGTTGACAGTGTGACTGTAGTGTGATTCTGATCACTACACGTGTATAGCTGAAGTTGAGAAGGGTAGGCTGCTAGCTTAGGTTTTTCTGCAGGATGTTAGCTGGTATGCTAGGCGTGATTTCAATCCTTTTCTGCCCGATTCGCCCGACATAAGAATGGCCGATTTGCCTAAGGAGAAGAGTACCGCCTTGATTGATCAAGGCTCGTGCAATTGTGTGGGAGGTGTAATTTCCGATTTCCGAAGCAAATAGTTCTTCAAACAGCACTCAATTGAGGGCTGCTTGTCCACTCGTGAGCGTAATGGCAGAGTTTGACCCCTCGGGAGTTGTGGGACTCTGAGTCATTACGATGCTCAACAGGTAATCAAAACAAGATAGAATTTAGGCCGATGGGCTAAAATGGAATCAGAATTCTTAAAGTGTGGATGTTATCAATAGAATTCTTAGTTAGGGATTAAAAATGGATGAAAGCTGAGACAAATGGCAACGGTGGTTGTCAGTCAAGCAATTGGTAATGTACTAGTCATGATTCTTGAATTTAAGGTCTGCTTGGTTCAATACCAACGGAAAAAATAACCATTTGCAAGATCTTATGACTTTGTTCGCTCTTCTAACTAACTGTAATTGTTGTCAAGAAGTTTTCAGGCCTAAAATTTGAATCTTAAATAATATCAATCATGATAAAAAAATTGCGGTTCAGGTGTTTGATATATAGTATAGGGGATATTTTTTTATCAATGTACTATATTGACTTTCTTTACTACTTACCAAATAAATTAAAATTGAATTGCAGCATCTCATGACGTCAAATACTGAGTGAAAGTCATTGGAAACAGATCTATTTATGCTGTCGGCGTGTCGTCTTCTTCTCGCTAGGAATGACGCATATGTACTGTTTGTCTCTAAGTTGGTGGATATTGATTTGTTCCTTGTCGAGTTCATTTCTAATTTAAAAAAATAGTCGTAACATGATCTGCATATGCTCTGAGATCGACGATATATCTTTACATAATATTTTTTCTTAGAGGGTTCGAAGGATTAGAGTTGGTCAATCTGATGGCAACATCGTGAACCGCCATGCGTGTATACACAGTGTTTGGAAAATCTGTGTTCGTAGTGAGGTACTTTTGGATTTTACTTGTGAAAAAGTGCAAATAAAAATAGCAACGATGATGTCCCGGATGTTTAGACCGGAAAATGCCCAGAAACGGGCTAAAGGTTAGTTCAAGTTGATCACTCATGCCTAATAATATGTGAAAGTTCACTAGCAGAAAAAAATCGAGTCATATATTTATTGTCAACTGATCCAGAGATTTTGTCTGATGATTTTTTCAAGGTGTGTGTTAGGAAGTAATTGACACAATAAGTAACTCGTCAAGTCACGCTTCAATTATTCACAATGTTTCTTTAATACTTTGATATTTATACCCTAGCTTGCCCAATGGGGTAGCTAGATTTATTTCTTGTCATGCCTTGTGGGGGAGCTAGTTTTGAGAGTTCATTTCCAGGACAGATGCAAACTGTAGGAGTTTACCACAGGTTGTCTGCTGCAAACCAATAATTCATGCAAACCACAGATTGGTGGCTCCTGTCTTTTTGTTGTATTATACAGTTTTGTTCATAGAATACTATTAAACTTGATTACTTGATCAATATGAACCCACTCGTTTCCTTTAAAAAATTGTCATAGTAGGAATGCATGGTTTATGACAACTGTATTGGTTGCGCCAACGGGTCTAGTTCCATGCAGCTGGACATATTTGTTGGCCATGTTTCAACCAAATTGTTGAAACCTTGCCTTGCCCCCCTAACCTTACTTATTGGTACATGTTTCTAACCTGCGGGGTTAATATACATGTTCCTAACCCTAGGGGCAATCATACATATTATTTTAGAATATGTATTTTTAACCTGTTCAGCAAATGTATATTTTGAATATGTCAGCCTGTGGTTCACATATCGGTCCCCAAAACTTTAAGCTAGATTAATACCTTGGCTTGCCCTATGGGGGATCTCACTAGGTCTGATGTCTGAACATTGTGGAGACTGTTCTAATATACTACCAAGATTAGTAATATGGGGTAAAGGCACTGCCAATATATTTAAATATGCTTCTGCCCCAGTCCAGTTTGCATTATCTGCACTAAGGCTTGCCGAGTGGCAGTCATTTGGCAGTAAAAGTTGCTGAATTTTTTATCAATCTTACTTCAAGAAATTGCAAACTAAACTGGGGCATGTCCATGTCCCAGTTGCTGCCAAGAACTCAAACAAAGTATTGTCGCCAAGTTTACAAGGAAGGTTGGTCATTTTGTTGCTGAGTTGAAGGTTGGATTCTCTTTCTTGTGAGAAGAACAGTTGGTTGGGAAGGCATGCTTAACCCAAGGTCATTGTAAAATGAGTTTGGACTGAGATGTATCACATGTAAATAACAGCATACAATTGCCCAACAAGCAGAGTGCGCACAAATTTAGCTCGTTTGGAATTGAATCACATCGTTTGAGCTAGAGCATCTTCCCCATTCTAGCAACACTGTTAAGTCACCCTGGTTCTTCCATCATATGACACAAAGAACAAACTCCATATTTACAATCGAACCTACCCTAGGAAATGGTGGGTTAGTGCTTTGCAGGTTCTTTAAACAGTCCTTTGTTAGTGAACATTGTGGGGTCATGCTGATTGGAACCCCATCAAAAGTGAATGACAATCTGGAAACTGTCAGTGCCTCTGCTAACATTTTCAGTTGCCACAGTTGAAGTCATGTTGCTCACTCCTACCCCAGTCAGAGTTATTTGGGCTGGGTAGCTGGAGTTGCCCATGGTCATTTCTGGATTGAACCAGGCAAAACCCCTCCATTTTCTTCTCGGGGTGTAATGCTGTTTTGCTCTCAAGATATACCAAACATTAACACCCTACTGAACAAGTACAAGCTCAGCCTGAAAAGTTGAAACCATTGATAGAAAAAGATGGCTCATCTTGAATGCATTTATGCTTCAGTTGTTATTTTCTGAACGAGCAAAGCGCACGCAGTAACTCTTGTTAATTTTCCTAACCAGTGATCACACGTTTGCTAGACCCTAGGATTCGCACAACTAAGTGCTCTACTCCTAGTGAATCAATTGCTTCAATCTATATTGCCCCATCAGAAGAGTCTCGACCGTTATTTTGGAAAATGTAACTGTTAGAGAAAGTGATACTTTATTTTGTTTTTGCATAGCCAGTCAACTCAAATCCATTGCCAGCATCATTGCCTTGGTAACTGTATACCACTTGGTTGAACACTTTCATAATGTTTTCCCTCATGTGGGAATGTGTGTTCTGTGAACAATTGCTGTGGGCATAAGCAAATAGGTGAAGTCACTAGTGTAGTATTGTTCAAGAGGGGGTCTGCATCCTTGCGTACCAGCATTCTGCCCTGAGCGCAGATGAACTAAAATCCACAGCTGTTACAATTAACCTAATGAAGAACATCCTACCAACTCTGAAATGAGGAACAAATGTCGTTGATCTTTTTTATGCAATGACTTGTTACTGAATATGTTCACAAGACTACACCCTGGATTTGCTACCTGGCTTGAACGATGCCCCAATTGAAGCCCAGATGAACGCATCATCATAGCAATGATGCATCTGCTGTCCAGTAGTTATTTTGAACGCATTTTAAACCGGAAGTTAACAGCGTCGTCAATATATGCAAACCGGTAATCCAGATTGCTCAATTGGCACGGGGTTGAGAACATTATGTGCGCTTTCATTGCTGAATATTAAGGACCAAACCAGCCGTGCGCCTCAGAAGCTGAGATTGGCATATCTCGACCTTTGCGTTTGCTCACAGAGTATGTTCGTAGAGTTATGTGCACTACTGTCAAAGATACTGGCAAGTATATATACAGCGGAGAGCTAGAAGTGTAAGCGCCAAGTAACAGGCTGCCGAATTACATGTGTGTAGAGTTTGTGATGACCGCACATGGATGCAAACATCTTTCACCAACCAAGCATCTTACAAAACAGAATGTAACATTTAGATGTTACTCTTCCTTATGGTAGTTATTAATTTTAATTAAGTTATTGTCAGTTCTTATTAAAAGTTGCCATTATTAACAATGCGTAATTTGGCACTTCCACTCCGCTGTCTGTTCCATGAATATTGCAGCAAACTTGTTTACATGACGTGTGTGATGTCGGTGTTCGTTTTCATCTTTTGTCAAAATGCTGTAATGTTTAATTGTCGTTCTAACTATGCAGGGTGTAATTCAATATTGCAGTTTAGCTATTGTTGCATTCATACCAAATGCTGATGCACTTCAGCTTGACTAATATTGCGCTTTGTATTGTGAATCGACAATTTTTATTCTCCCGCCAAAAATGCTATTTTGGTTATTGTTTGTTTCTATCAGTAACCGCTGACAATTCGGACTGCTCGGTCAAAGAAATGACTAGTTCTTCTATGATGGTGATGCGCAGTAGTTAGGAATCTTGGTGTCAGCTTGAATTAATATGCTATAGAGGAAAATGCATGAATGAAATTATAGCATAACAAATAGTTTTAAAGATTTGTTTATGTGCCATGTACTGTCTCCGCGTGCAATATTTGGAAAGGTGACAATGTGACAATGAATTTTTAAGAATAGAAGTGGCTTTAGATTGATCAAGTATAATAGTATTCTATGAATAATAATTGTTTAATTCAGTGAAAAAATAGAACCTACCTGCGGTTTGCATTAATTGTTGGTTTGGCAATTATCTGTGGTACTTCCTGCAGTTAGCATCTGTCCTGGAACCATTTTCCAGGATTGAGCCTTTAGAACCAGACCTCAGTGGAAAACTTCAAGTAATAGACCATCATATTTTACAGTAATAGAGATGAAGGTAACTTCAAAGACAAAGATATGTTCCCCTACTATCAACTACAAAGTAAACTTTAGCCAGCTATCCACAATGAGCTCTTTTTCAATGAACGCTTCTTTACACTTGGGAATAACATTACTTTTGCTGTTTAAGCATGTCACAGCTTAGCTTGCCACCTTACCCACAGCTGTGGGGAATCTCTACTCATACACAGTGCAGGCATCCACTGATTAGAGGTAAATCAGGATCCAAGGCTGAGGTTCTTGTCCTATTGACTGGAATCTTGAGATGTTTGCTGCAGGTCACATTTGATATTACATAATTCCAGTGGCATTTGATAGGACTCCCAGAGATGTCTGGCATGTTAAATTGTTCAGTTCTACTGTTGGCATCATTTTGCTGTTAAGCAGTTCTGGCACATTGAGGTAATGCATTTTCCGGCACATTGAGGTAATGCATTGTCAATCCTTTTTAGGGCATGGGTCTCCTGCCACTAGCCTAGACACAAGCAATTATATCACTGTATAAAGCAGTTTTTAATTTGTATGCTTGAGTACCACTGGCTTGTTTTTTCTTCAACGTTTGTGGTATTGCCGAACAATATTAAGTATGTTTATATGTCTGAATGTTTCCATATGATAGTACCCCAAATATAGATTCATTGAATTGCATGTTGTTTATGTCAGCTCATTTAAAGATTTAGTTGTGACCAACTTGAACATTTTCTACATCTTGTGTATCCTTCACTATGCCTCGAGCTCTGGTAACACCTGTAGAGCAGGCAACCAATGAATGTGGATGGTTTTTTGCTCAGATTATCAGCCATTACTAGAAAAGCAGAGGGCCTCGCATAGTGCCTTGTGGCATTCCACTTAGGACTTCCACTGGGTGCCAATTTTCCCTTCTCACTACCACACTTGAAATTCTGCTTATAAGAAAAGTTTTGATACATTCATATTCATTTCCTTGGACACCAGCATCATATAGTTTTGATAACAGTATATTATGGTTCACTGTCAAAGACCTTGATGATCTCTACATGAATCACATCCATATTTGATCAATCATGCAATGAATTAATTATTTCATCATATGACTTCAGTAGTTGGGTAAATATGCTCTTCTTAGTTCTGAAACCATCTGGCTTAGAGTTGAACCATTTAAATATTTTTAGAAAATTTATTGTTCCATCCTCCATTACTCCTTCAACTATTTTGACAGTGATGGCAAAGATATTGGTCAGTGATGGCTCTGCTTTTGAGGCTATAGATGATGGTCTCCTTTTGGGAAACGATAGATGATGGTCAATTCCTTCCATGGTTTTTGGAATAGGGATTTCAGAGGTGTCCAATTTGTAGCTGTCTCGATAGTACCCGTTCGTGTTGTTCCAATAGAAGGCCTGGGATATCTGCCCTGATTGTGCTATTGGTATCTATGTCATTAGTTTTTGTAATTTCCGAGATGTTAATCCCAAAATTTGCTAATGAAAATTCCAAAACAATCTCAGGATTGGTAGGTCAGTTTTTACCTCTATGATAAAACTAGATACAATTTTTTGTAATTTTTACTTAATGCTTGGTTTTCAACTTCTTTTTTTTTTGCATTTAGTTGTTTTTTTGCCTATGTAGCAGGTTACAGCATCACTGACACCTGAAAATCAATTTTTTTACCTATGGCATTGATGGGCTGGCCTCTGAATATTCAAGAGATCAGGTTAAATGTCACTCATGGTCAGGCAGGCTCAAATCTACAACATTCAGCTTCCAATGGAAGTCTATATGGAGGAGAGATTAATGCGCTATCCACTCAACCACCCTGCTGGTAGCCTATGCTAAGCTACTTGACTGTTTAGGGGTTGAATTTTAGTTTTGAAAGTCAAACATTTGGCTCCATAAGCAATGACATATATGGAATTTTTAGTATTTATTTCAATAGCTAGCTGCCTGTTAATATTATCTCCACTTGGTAATGTCAATGTTTTAGTTTTTTAATTGAAACTGTGGTCTCTTGTTTTTTGCCCCTCATAATAATTCATTTTTGATGGTATTTTTAAGTTTAATAGTAATTTTTTTTTAGTTTTTTGTAGCTACTATAAAGAAAATAATTTGTAAGGATGAGCTCATAGAAACATTTGAAAATATTGCTTTGATCTTACTAAAGTCAGCCCTAAAGGACTATAGAATGGAGATGATCCAAGAAATAGAAACAATGTGTAAACACATGTTGAAATACTTAACAACTTTGGCTGACAAAATCTTATTTTCTATCAATAATCAGGATTTTTATCTCCTGTGAAAAACAGTAACATCAACACCTTCTAAAACCAGCATGACTTCTGAGGGCAGCTGCTCAAATGAGTTGTAATGGTTGAAAAACAGCAGCTGCTGAAGGAGACGATCTCTGTTGAAGCCTTGCAGCAGCTGGTAGCTCTGTAACTGGACAGCTGGGTTACTAGTATTGGAAACTTGATGGCTTTATTACAATACTAGCATTGGGAACTCATGCCTTATTACCATACGGTCTTGAAGTGTGCAATTGTTGCGGTTGGACAGATGTGCTCATAACTTGGAGTAGAGGGTATATCATCACAGAGGACTAATAAGAAATGGAACATGCTAGTGATACTTGTATGTACGTAGTAAAAATAGATATTTAAAAACTTGTAAGCAAGATGGTTACAATGTTACCTTCACTAAGCCACAGTGGGAAATGCTGTGAATGATTTGAGGGAGAAATGAACCTTTGAATCATAAGTACATTCACCAACTGGTTGATTATCTAAAATATATTTCCTTGAACCTTGAAATGACTGGGTAGGCCAGAACATTAGACGAGATTCAATTGTTTGACATGAAATTAACTTCTGACATGATTCAATGTTACACCAGGTCCAAATGTTGAACATGATCCAAACACTAGACACGATCCAAACGCTAGACACGATCCAAACGCCAGACACGATCCGAACGCCAGACACGATCCAAACGCCGGACACGATCCAAACGCGGGACACGATCCAAACGCCGGTGCAGATTCGTTTGTCTATCCAATGAATGAATATGCAATTTGGAGTCTAAATTCATCGATGATGATTTGACTAAATGTTGCTGATGCCACATTTTTTATGCATTCAATGCTGTCCTGTACTATTTCTTCTTGATAAATTATTTTATTGAGGGGTTGATCAAATGTTGATAATGCTACATTTTCCTGTCATGCATTCAATGCTGTCCTGCCTTTTTTCTCCTCAACAAATCATTTCTGTATCCTCACATAATACCAGCATAAATTTCAATCTGTTCTCTAATAGTCCAGTTCCTTTGCCTCTGTAATATAAAAGATGAAGCGTCTTTGTACTGCTTGAAGTCTAATCAGATCTTTCTGTTTATATGGGATCCAGAGAGAAGAGCAGTAGCTAGTAAATGACTGGTTGGATTAGTTGTTTCTCAAGAGTCAATATTGTCTTTTTTATCTCTAGCCAGAAAGATTCTTATGGCTCAGGAACATCCAACCACTGGCCTCAACCTTAGCTATTTAGTCATGGAATAAAGCGTTTTGCATTGGTATGCCTAAATCATGCAGGCTTTCTTCTTCTTCAGTGGCTGTTACTGCTGGAATGATATGAAGCCTTTGTTTCTAGGTCTGAATTTTTTTCATGTCTCAGTGATTCAAACATAGATTAGTTGAATTGCATATTGCTTTCACCAGTCCACTTGAAGATTCTTTCAGATTAGTTTGATTTTTTTACATCACTCAAGATTTTGACAATGCCTAGTACTCAGGCATCTTCTGCAAAGCAAGACACGAGGACAGGTTTTGCCCAAATCTTTAGCCAATATTAAGAACAGCTGAAGGCCAAGCATAGTTCCTTGTGGGACCCCACTATAGACTTCCACTGATGTAGAAATGTTCCCATTTACTTCCCCACTTTGAGCAAGATTTTGGTCCATTTATAAACATTTCCTTAGATACTGGCATTATATACCTAGTTTTGATAACTGAACTGTGATCTTCTTTGTCTAAGGCCTTGGCAAAATCAAGATGAATCACATCCACATTTGATCCGTTGCACAATATATTTATAATTTTGTCATGGTGCTCCAGCAGTTGGGGTGTTGTGCTCCTCCAATTTCTGAAACCATGTTACTCCTAGTTGAAATGTTCCTGAAAAAAAACTGATGTTTCATTACTCATTCAAATATTTTGACTGCATGTGATTTCGAAGAAATTGGTCTGGCTACCTTTTTTGCGTGAGGGAAGATGATTGCATGTTCTATGGTCTGTGGTATATTGGAGATGTCCCAAGACTTCTGCCACAACATTTGTAGTGGTCTTGACAGTACCTGCTTGCATTGTTTCAATAGAACAGCTGAGATGTTGTCTGGCCTGGATGCACTATTGTGACTTGTCATCAATTGGTTTTGTATTTTCAGAGGTGTCAATGTTAAGAATAAAAATTCCTACACAGTTTCAGGATTTGGCTAAGTAACCTTAGAGATACTAAATATCCATTTGTAAATTTCTCTTCACAACTGGCTCATTGCCTGGTTTTCATCTACCAGTTGACCGGATTCATCAATTAAGGGGCCAATTTTAATTTTGGATGTTGAAAATGAGTCTGCTCTTATTTTAAGTTATTTATGTAAAACCTGTCACAACTTTAACCTAACTCCTATGGTTGGCTTGGCATCTAGTAAACAAGATGCAATTATCACTCTTTATTCATTCTTGATTCACATATTGTTGATTTTTTAATTTAAACTTTAAACTCAAATCAAAAATCCATAATTGTAAACTATTAATTTAGCTACTTCTAAATTTCTAAATGCAATTTGGCCATACATAGCAGTTAGGAATAATCTGTTATATTATTTCATCTGTTTAAATCATCACTCTGGAGATTACGAATTAGAAGCTCAAGTTAAATTTCATGATCCCATCAACAATGACAAGACTTCAATACTCAGCAGCCTCATATTTTGATGACTGCAGTAAGTGGTCACATGTTTGGTGTCAGAAAAATATCAGCTACATCACCCCAGGAAACCTGGTCATTCTAATTTAATCTGCACAGAGTTCTAGTCCTGCAAGTTCTCATTAATAAACACACAAAAATCATTTGAGTTCAGCAGAGAATGTAAATCATGAAAATGAACATTCAAATAATATTTTTTTTTCAGAATTTTTGGATGTTGGCAAGCCCAGCCGAGCACTGGATGTCCTCTATGAGGTCATCCGGCGCGGTAAGATGCGCAACAACTGCAGTGAGAAGGTGCTGGAGCCCATCATGTTCATGTACCTGGAGCTCTGTGTTGAGCTCAAAAAGTCACATCTTGCCAAGGAAGGGCTGTACCAGTACAGAAACATCTTCCAGAGTGTGAGTGTTAATAATAGTTTTCTGTGTTGTGCAGTCATGTGTAGGCCTGTGACTATGAAATATTCAATATATCAATATTGCTGTTGTGACTAGCATTTTGTGCATAAGCCCTACTTAGGCTTCAATGGTATCATGTTTGAAATAAAGTAGCAATATCAGTCTCTATTATGAAAAGTTGCAGAGGGATGTGATGTTGGGTTGACTTCAGTACTGCACCCCTCAAACCAAATGCCCTGCTGCTGAGGCCAACAAAACTAGACCTAGGTTCTATCAAAAACATTTTAAATGGCCTACTAACTAATATGCATCTACTGACTTGTTTGCTGGCAATGCTTGCTTTGTCATTGTATAATGGTTCTGTTACTAGAAACGTTCTGGCAGTAGCTGATTTGCTGCTGTTCCGAACACTTGAAAGTTTGGTTCACTTGCTGCTAAATCTATTGCAAGAGGTAATGTTATAGTTGTTGATATGCCACTTGCTACCAGTGGCCTTGATCATCAACATTTTATCTTGTGTATTTGTTTGTACTTGGGTATGGTTTCTTGCAATGAACCATTTTATGGAAAATCAATAGATAATTCTGTCCACTTACTTACAATTTGTTTTATGTTGTGTAACCAAATTTTGGTAGTTAAAGAACATGAACTGTCTACATATCCTCATAAGTCTTATCTCTACTTGCAGGTGAATGTGTCCACTCTGGAGACCGTGGTCAGATTCTACTTGCAGCTGGCTGAGGAGCGAACAGAAGCTGCTCGTAAAGAGAGCCACGAGGCGGTTACGGGCGTTGATGATTTGGACAATCTGGCCACCCCTGAGGAAATGCTGCTAAGTGCTGTGTCTGGAGAAGATGCCCAAGACCGCAGTGACAGGTGTGCTGGCCCGCATCTGTTGATTGGGCTGAGGTTGAATGTATTTGAGATGATTTTAGTGTTACCAATGTTGTGTAGCATAGCCTTCAGTCATGAATAATGTGCGGGAACCTGATGAAATCTTCCCACGGAGGCTTCATTGCTTTAGGTAGAACTGGCAAAGACGTAACAAATTATCGAATAGAAGATATTTATATGGTTGTTACATGTGGCAGTTACATGATGTGGCAAATAATGTAGCTACTATAATGAAAGTAATTACCAGTGCTTACTATAAATGGTAATTTTCCAGAATTATGTTCCCATGTTAGTAGTCATTCCTTATCAATTTTTTAAATATATATTTACACTGATAAGTTAGTTTGTTTTCTGTACTTTTTAACAATATCATTACCTCCAGAACCATTCTGACACCATGGGTGAAGTTCTTGTGGGAGAGCTACCGTCAGTGTCTGGAGCTGCTTCGCAACAACTCCAGAGTTGAAAAGCTCTACCATGAGATCGCCAAGAAGGTGGGTAATGTTTTCGTAACTAAAGAGCTGTCATCAAATCTGCTATTGCAATGAGTAAATTGACATAATAACTGGGAATTATATTGCATTGAATGTTTTTCTATTGCATTGCTACAAAAAAAATGTAGCTACATGCAGCCTGTTGTTATGATTTGAAGAACATACTTGAACAAATTGAATAATTGCAGGCCTTCAACTTCTGCGAGCGGTACCAGCGCAAGACAGAGTTTCGCAAGCTATGCGACAATCTCTTGAACCATCTGCAGCACCTCCAGAAGCCACCCACGTCTGCTACAGCTGTCTCTTTGTCTAATCCTGAAACCCAACAGGTAACTAAATCTACAGCACTCTACCTTGCGTCATATACTTTTCAAATTTGAAGATACTGTAGTTGTACATCTTCCTTGATTATTGTCTGCTTGGCGTCTAGGTAACCTTGTTTAATTCATGCAAGACATCTTCTTAATTTAATGCAGATTATTTTTTTTGTATATCATTGTGATGATCTCAAGAAATCAATTGCTAAACTTATTGGTTTTCTTTGTCTTGGTCACTATTTACCAAGTAAATCACATTTTCAGATGAACTTAGAGACTCGTCTGGAGCAGTTGAATTATGCTATCAAAATGGAGTTGTGGCAGGAGGCTTACAGAGCTATTGAATATGTTTCTGACCTCATGGGCAAGAGCAAGAAAAGCCCGAAGCCTCAAATCATGGCTTCTTACTATCAGAAACTCTCGTTGGTGTTTTGGAAAGCTGGCAACCAGCTGTTCCATGCGGCTGCTCTCTTCAAACTCTTCCAGCTCAACAAAGAGCAGAAGAAAAACATCACTCCAGAAGAGGTGAGCAAGAGAGCTGCTGTTGTCCTTGTAGCAACGATGGCCATTCCTCTGCCTTCCGCGCATCCCGAGTTTGATCGCTTCATTGAAACTGAGAAGAGCGCCATGGAGAAAATCGCAAAATTGGCGACCCTCCTAAATCTGACCAAACCACCTACCCGAAGCAATCTCTTTAAGGAACTAATCAGGTGCGGTGTACTTAATTCCGTATCTCCCGAGCTTCAAAACCTCTACCGCTTGTTGGAAGTATCATTTGACCCTCTCTCTTTGTGCCCTGCCATGAAGCAGCAGCTTGTTTGGGTGGCAGAACAGAGCGAGTTGGAGCAGTATGTGCAAGCTATCAAAGAAATGACTGTGACAAGACTGATCAAGCAGCTTGCACAGATCTACAGCACTGTCACTTTCAAGTGGTTGCTTGATGTGTCTGTTTTCATGGAGGCTTTCAAGCTTGAGAGGATCCTTGTCGATCTGGTTCGGCACAACGATCTGCAAATACGGATTGACCACCGCAACGGTTCCGTTCATTTTGGCAGTGCTCTGAGCGAGAGTCAGCGTGAAGATCTTCCCGAGGGGCCTACTTTGCAGCCCATGCCCTCCGAGACTATTCGGTGTCAGCTGGTGCACATGAACACCGCCTTGGTCAAGTGCCTGCAGCTGATTGTACCAGATGCCAGGAAGAAAGAAATGGAAAGTATCAAGACTGTGTGCATCCAACAGTATAACGTAACCAAGAACAAGGACCACACCAAGATCTTACAGAGGCAGTATACAATCGAGATGCGGAAAGAAAGACTGGAGAACGCAACGTTGGAACGTGAGGAAAGTATCAGGCGAGCACAGGAACAGCTGCAGCACAAACAAAAGGTGGAAGAACAAGAAAGGCTTAAGAGGGAAGCCACTGAACGCGAGAAGCAGCGGCAAGAAGAGCAGATGAAACTTATCCACACAAAACAGATCAAGGATAAGTTGCTTCAAATCAGCCAGACGTCCTATGGTCAGAAAATGATCGAGAAGTTTAATGAAGAAGAACTGCTGAGTCTTGACGCTGAAGAGATTCTTCAGAGACAAGTGGAGGAGTTGGAGAAGGAAAGAAAAGAGTTGCAACAGCGCTTGAAAGCTCAAGAAAAGAAAATAGACTATGTTGAACGTGCTAAGAGGCTTGTTGAAATTCCCAAATATAATGAACTTTATGAAAAACAGAAAGAACAAGACAAAGATTTTTGGAAGACTGAGGAAGACAAACGTGTCAAAAAACTTGTGGAAGAGCATCGGCAAGCACTTGAGATATGCAAGCGTTTCAACCATATGAAAGGAGACCTGGTCACATTCCTTGAAGGATTGAAAGCAGCACGTCGCTCTGACACTGAAAAGAAGATGAGCGACTTCAAAGCTCGTCTTGATGTTGAGAAGAAGAAGCGGCTGCAGGACAGAAAGGAACAGAGAAAAAGAGAAAGACGTGAAGCATACCTCCGCGAGAGGCGTGAAGAAGAACAAAGGCGAATTGACGAAGAGCTCAAAAAGAAGAGGGAAGATGAAGAAGCCCAAGAACGCGAGCAGCAGAAACTTGAGGAAGAAGAATATCTTCGCAAGAAAGATGAACTGGACAGACAAGAAAAGATGCGCAAGGAGAAAGAAATGGAAATTGAACGCAAGCTTCGTGAGAAGGAACCTGGCGGCCCACCTCCACAACCAGCTGGAATCTGGCGCGCGGGTGGGGCCAAAGACATCCGTAGCGGCGAACGAGACATACGCGGCGGCGAACGAGATGTACGTGATAGAGAAATCAAGGAGATACCATCGCGCGATGCAGCCGGTGACGACTCCGGGAAAGCAGGCTACTGGCGTCCCGGTGCAGGAGCTTGGAGAGAAAAGGAGCAAGAGAAACTCTCCGAGTGGCGCAAAAAAGATGGCCCTCCCCTGGACAGTGATGCAGATCAGCAGGCCCCACCACCTCAGCCTGCTCCTTCGCGCAGAGGAGTGGAGCGAGACATTAGGCTTGACGAAGACTTCAAAAACGAGCAGAGACGTCAGGAACTAGACCGCGAAGAAGAAAGAATGCGTGGTTCTGCTCTAAATGCTGATGATGGTTACGCAAGGAGAGATCTTGATCGAGCTGGTCCACCTGCAAAGGATACCGGCTTTGGACGAAGGGATGAGGAAAGATTCCCAAGGAGCGACGACAGATTTGGACAGAGACGAGAGGGCGGTACTGGAGGAGCTGGTGACAGATTCCCTGCAAGAAGAGATGATGACAGGTTTGGCCGAAGAGGAGAGGAAAGATTTGGCGGTGGAAGCAGAGGTGGTGGTGGTGGTGGTGGTTATGGAGGAGAACGTCGCTGGAACGACGACGATCGAAGGGGAGGCGGTGGTGGCGGCGGGTTTGCTGATCGCCGCGGCGGTCCTGGAGGCGGTGATCGTGACGACTATCGTCGTGGGGGAGGAGATAAAGACGACTTCCGTAGAGGAGGTGACCGAGACGATATCCGTCGTGGAGGTGAAGGTGGAGATCGCGAATGGCGTGGGGGGGCAAACGGACCGCCTAGTCGAGGGGCTGGTCGTGATCTGGATAGAAGGCCGCCACCGCGTGGGGACGATGACGACAAGAGCTGGAGAAGCAAGGGTGCCGCTGAACCTCGGGCGATTCCACCCAGGTAAGGAAGCATCGATAGAGCTGTGCATGTCTGCCATCGAAATGGCACAAACGCCTGATGAGCTGGTTGGCGTCAATGTTTTTTTCATTGATGCCCTAAAACGAGCCGCAACATCATCAATTGTTTGAATCAACGTTCAAGTTTTTAAGTAAGATAAAATAGAATGCGGCTACTCGAGGGGTATCAGTTTGTTGTGTGTGGTGGGTAAGTTATACGGGAGAGTGCTAATCAAGAGGATTATAGATGAAACGGATGGTGCGATTTGCAAGGCACTGTGTGGCTTAAATAGTGTTAGAGGGTGTGCAGATCAGATTTTTTTAGTGAAATTAATCGTTAAGAAGACCCTTGCAAAATGAAAGAATGTACTCTAGGCCTTGATGGATTTGGAAAAAGCCTACGATAAAGTCGACAGGAAGGCGTTGTGTAGGGTGTTACGTGTGTATTGTGAACGGAAATTGGTTGAGAGCGGTCCAGTGTTTCTGTGCTGACAGCAGAGCTTACATCAGAGTACGGAGCAAGGCTAGTTCGTTGTTTCCAGTGAAAGTGAGACAGATGCAAGGTTGCGTTAGGTCTCCAAATCAATCTGAAACGGTCAAATCGCCTCTGGATGCCCCCTCTAGGCGTCTGTTGTCTAGTTCAAAATTACTTGAACTCGTCTCAGACTCCTTAACTCTCCTAATAGTCGTTGCACACAAACATTCAAACAAACATACGCACACTCAAATATACACACAACGGTTCTAACTATTTTTCTTTTGGGTGGCAAATTACAGCCAAGTTGCGCGCTTTCTTTCATGCAACCTTTTTCTACAACTATTCCTTCTTCTTCTTTCCGTTCGTGCTGTTCCCATGCGTGAAATTCCCTACACCTAGTGTAGATCTCATGCATGGGATCCCCTTTTTCTGTTTCTTCTTCATCTTCCCCCTCAGCAGGTGTTGGAGCGCGTAGCCCAGCACCTTAAGGACTACTGCAGATCCGTAGGGCTCTGATGCAGGGTAGGTAGTGTGTTATTTCTCCTTACTACCATCCGGGGAGAGCTGGAACCAAATGGCCTCAGCACCTTGAGTTCCTGTACCTCCTGTGGCACCCGTACATTCCATAGACGTTCGCAGCGTAAAATACTTCAACTTTGCGCAGTAATGAACCTAACTGGAACATTAATAGAAGAAAAACAAGGACTAACTTGATGCAGCACTGTTTGCTAATTTGACATTCGGCGTCAGGAGGACGAAGGCTCCAGCGCGCTTGAAAGCCTCGTCACTCTAATCTAATCGCCTCTGGATGCACTCAGGAAAAATCCACAGATTGGATAAAATATTTATTGATCTTTCCGTTAGAATGGTCCCACCATACTCCAATAGCAGGCGGGTGCCGGGTGAGATTACTCGTTTACATTTGTCGGCAGATAAGAAATGTGCGTTGCAGCTTCCTTGCCGGACTCTTTTGCGATAAAGTGCTGCTAAGTTTTCTTATGTGCTGGGGAATTCGGCCTTCAGTATTTGTATAGGGTTCACTCCGTTTTGTCGTCAGCGACGACAAATCGACGAATATCAGTATCCTGATGTGGTATTAATTAAATCCACGAATCCCGATTGCCTCCTGGCATGAAATCATTTGGCCCAGCGCTATCGAGGAGACGTATGGTTTTACAGAGCCGTTGTTGTACCCTATCGTCCGATGGAGTTTCTGGTCCTGATTTTAACATGGGCATCGTCGTCCGTCTGCATGTCCGTCCGTCTATGCATTGTAACGCTCGGACCAAGATTAGAATTTTTACTGTTGTGCCGTTAACGCGACATGTAATGCATCATTTAGAAGCTCCTGTGGGGGAGTACTGAAGTATTATGATGATCTTTTTTTTCTGCATTTCGAACTTTCGAAAAGGAAATCATCCCTAAAAACACACTTCGGTTTAATTCAAGTCTTCTTGTACAGTTTTGTTGGCATCCTAATCTGCGATGCAAATGTTGAGTTCTCATAGAGTTCTACAATCGTATGAAGATGCTTTTTTAAGTTCCACTGTCGGAAGCCATTTAATGCAAGTTTGAAACGTCCAAAAATCATATAACGTTTATTACAGTTCTATTGTTATAATGTTCTGCCAAGTGTCTGTATCTGTCATGTTGTCTCCTCCTACTATTTTAGTGTTATCTGCAATGTATTATTTGATTGCTTTTGTGGAGTACAAAATCTAAATTAAGTTCTCCCATAATTTTGACTATACGTATCCTCGGACTGCACTCGTGACCCAGATTGTATGTTGAGGGGGTACCGGTCGGACCCTTTAGCACAAAAGAGCTAAGCTGTGTGAGTGTGAGCGTATGAGGGAGTGAGGTGCGCCTTGCCGTCGGCCACCCCCCTTTCTGGGGGATGCGGCCTAGTGTCTGTATCTATATGTTCTACTTTTGAAAACGATCTTAACGAACGTGCAGCAGTAACTACATCTTTTGAAATCTGTCGTGAAATTGTTTTGTAATAGCAGGTCCGCGGTGCAGCGGTATGTGTATGATAATCCGACGACAAGCGGAAAACTTTTCCTCGGAATTTCAACTTGGACCTTTATTATTATTCATAATCTATGATTTAAATGATCTCAGCCTATGTTGTACATTAGTTTGCAAGTGATAGACGTTGCTGCAGCATTTTATTTTTTAATTTAAAAATATAATGTTCGAAGAGTAATTCGAATTTGCGACTGACCCGTACAAACTGTAATGAAGTTTGTATAGATCTTGTCGGTTTGTTGAATAGCTATATGCTAACGCTCATGTTCTTCCTTAGGCAAGAAGATGACCGTGCACCGAGAGGAGGTGGCGGCGTGGAGCGCCGTGGCGGAGATGTCTGGCGTCGTGGTGATGGTGGCAGTCGTGGTGGAGATGGTGGTCGTGGCGGAGATGGTGGTCGTGGCGGCGGCGGAGAAAATACCCGCGGTACCGGGGGCGTTGGTGACATATCCGCTGCGCCCCGTCGCGAGAAGCCTATGCAGGAACCTGACGCCGACGGCTGGACTAAAGTGCGGAAATAGACGCACGCTGCTGTCCATCACGCTTCTTAAGGAATCTCTAAGGGCGACGCCCTTTGCCTCCGCAGCTCCTGTTGTCATAAGTCATCGCTTCAAAGCTTTATTTTATCGGTAGACGACTCGAATATTGCTTCTTGGGAAACTTATCATAATCTTCAGCGTTTTTGCTCGTTAGGTTGTTGAAATATCGGAGGTTAGACAATTGATATCATTTGGGATAAGGTTGAGTGCCGCTGATAAGAGATTCTGAGGTTAGCTTTATTAGTGATCTATTACAAAACTGGTTTACGTTCTTCCCATTGGAATATGCTTGCAATAATGATCCTTTGTTGAAGTGAACTTTATACTGCCTCTTATTGCAGCACTAGTTCAAATTTTCATTGCCTAAATGGTATGAAAAATGCCAATGGTAACTTGAAGTGATAAACCAAGAAAATGAAGTTTTTTGAAACTACTGGAAATATATTCATAAACATTGCATAAGTGGTGTCTAAGTTGCGTGGTATATATAATCATTTTGTTATCTGTTACGGCCTCCTTTGCCCATTTCGTTCTAGAGCAGTTTAATCGATAGTCACAATTGGTTTTATTGCATCGATTGTATTCTTTTTTGTTTAAACATCTCATGCTAACTTAATAATCAGTGTTGCCACTCATTGTCTTGCTTGCTTCTCCGTTGTTAATACAGTTGTTACTTTGTTGAGCCAATGCTCGAAAATATATAAATACTTGTGAGTCGTTGAATGTGTCCCTACAGCGAAATGACTCCATCGAGCTTGTGTGAAAAAATGTGTTTGTTAGTTTTCTGCTGTTCAACGCATGTTCTCGGAACACTTGTTATGCTAACTAGGACGGGAGGGGAGAATGACTGGCTTCGTTGAAAAATAAGTTCCTCCACAGCTTTTATCTTGTTGGCACGTGAACTGTGCATTGGCGGTCCTCGGCGGTTCGTTTCTCCATAAGTTTGGCATGCTTTGGACCCTTTGCCTCTAGAGCGTCGGTCATTCTCCCCTCCAACGATCACGAGTGTACCTAGCAGCTATGAGGAAGAAACCTTCGAGCCGAAAAAATACGCGAGCTGCAAGGAAAATGTTGATTCAAAGTATTTTTTATACTTGTTACAGAGACGGCTGCGTGACATACATGCGTTTTGCTTCATGTTATTGATATGTTGTTGATGAATTTTTCAAAAACTGGTTAACCCGTGTTAATCTTCACAAGTAATTTTCAGTTAGTTTTTCCGTCCGCCCACGTCGTTCTCTAGCTCAGTTTATCTTGGTGTTCGATTGGCGGTGATAAAATAGTAATCGCCACAGAATGTAGTATAGGCAGTTCGAAGCTCAGTTTTGTTTACCACTTCAGGGTCATAAATATCTGTCGTTCTTTAACCACTCAAATTGATAGGAAGACAGAATTTCCGACGTTCGTGCTCTTGGTCTCGCTTATGTTGATTTGAAGTTCATTTGAACGCTACGAAAGTCAATTCAATTCATTCCCATTGAAAGTTAGTCGTCTGAGCAAAGAGCTCTTCAGGCATTGATGAGTCTAATCTCAGTTATTTCATGAGTTCGGTATTATCCCTCGACGTTTCCCGCTGAGGGCTGGCTCGTGAAAATGTTGACATAAATAACGGATGATGAAATTCAAAACATTTGTTTTATAAATATTTTGCTGTCAGCCACCCCTCTTTTGGGGGATTTGGCATTGCGGCTGTATCTGTATAAATATCTGCCGGTTTTGCCTACCCACTAACCTTGCCTAGGATCGGGCTAGGTTTTTTCCCCACTATCCAATCTCTTCTATGGTTTGCAAGCATGACCATTGCGTGTGCAAACGTTTCCGGCTTCTCAGTGAAAGTGATGGCTCGAAGGCTCGTGTTTCACTAAGTTTCAGTCGATGTTGCTGGTGAAGAATATAGCAATGGAAAGAACCTTGCCGAATTCCGTTTATGATCTGCTTTTTCAAATAATTTATTCAGTATTAGTCAGCCAAGTGTAATTTTTACGAATCCATCGTGTTTTTTGTCTTTCTCATAATTGCATGAAATCATAGTGCATTCTTCACTGGGACCTATAGCGAAGAAAAATATTTTCATTTAGTGAATCCTCAAGATTTCAAATACAATTAAATATCATTTCGACATTGCTTAATCAGCCATTTTACTCGCTAAAAAAATCTTACTTTGTCGGACAACGTCCTTTCTGGTTTTATAACCAGTGTGTACATAAGTAGTTAATTGGGTCGCCCAGTGCGGTAGCCCTGTTGTACTCGATGTAGTTAATATTTATTTGCTCCAGCTTACCTAGACACAAAAGGTGATACCTCTTTACCCAATGCCAGAGTCGCTTATAACCCTCTTCCAAATCTATTCTGTTTATATAGCAAACTGCACAAATTTATCACACCGATATATTAAATGCACGGTTTCGACTTTTTGAAATGATATTTTTCGGCTCAAAACTGTTTTCTTGCATTCTCTGTCGCTGTTCGAGGGTGTGTTACGGTATATTATCCTAGTGTGTGTTCATGTGGCTTGGGTTCAGAGCACGGTCAACCTTGTTCACTCCCTAGAACCTTCAATATAAATAAAATACTTAGTAGTTATTAATTCCTTCGAGATTTGATCGTCTTTCCAAAGCATGATTCAACCAGTCAACTGAGGGGAAAACTTCCAAGATCGTAGTCTGTGCCGTTTAGTTTTGTTACAGATATACAGACAGACACTAGGCCGCGTCCCCCAGAAAGGGGGGTGGCCGACGGCAAGGGGCACCTCTCACACTCACACAACTTAGCCCTTTTGTGCTAAAGGGTCCGTCCGGTAGCCCCTCAACTTACACTCTAGGTCCCGAATGCACCGAGGAACCGTCGTCAGCAGCAGGGCCCGACAGTTTTCACTGGTTTACCCCCGCCGCGTCGTAATGGCCGGGCCCCCCCCACCCACGACCATCCCGACAGCGGGATGCCAAGGGCGGGAAAGCACATCAGAGCAGTGTCAAAATCAACCATTCACAACCATTCTCCACTCACGCCTGTTCATTGCACGCTCTCTCGCCACCCCCACATTCATGTCT
>SDVV010003093.1:0-21850 GCA_016164225.1 Gammarus roeselii | reverse complement strand
GGGGGGGGGGGGGGTTATGACACGGCGCGGGTAAACCAGTGAAAACTGTCGGGCCCTACTGCCGACGACGGATCCTCGGACTGCACTCGTGACCTAGAGTGTAGTTTGAGGGGGTACCGGCGGACCCTTTAGCACAAAAGGGCTAAGTTGTGTGAGTGTGAGCGTATGAGGGTGTGAGGTACGCCTTGCCGTCGGCCACCTCCCTTTCTGGGGGATGCGGCCTAGTGTCTGTATCTGTAATTCGAGAAGAAAAGAAAAGAAAAATGGATACTGTTAACTTGTGCTGAACAGAAAAAAACATTGCCAGAAGAGTTTCAGTACACAAAAAAGTATAATCGCACGAAAATATTTCCCATTTTGGATCCGTATTCAGAAGCAACCATTGGATCAGCACAAGGAACGACTACTGCTTCATTTAAAAGGACAACGTGGCAGCTATTTAGTTAATATTGGCACAGACAGTGAGATAAATTTCTAATACATGCAAGAAACTGGTCAAATGCGAATATATTGTGAAACGAGGACATATTTTTACAACAGAGGTCCGAGAAGTATTTGTGTAATGCTATTGGACCTTAACGAGGTTTTCACGGCATGAGGTCATGCCCAGCCATCGCAGCTGACAGGCTCAAACCTGATACAATCACGTCAATGCGTGATGATCTGTGGGAGCGCCAGCGAGACGTCAATTTTCGCAGGCGTACGAGTCTAATGTAAGGGCCGCACTGGCCGTAAGAATTTCAACATGCATATGTCTTTGGGCATCCCAGCTCTGTGTGCCGCAGAAAGAGCGAGGACTAAGCTACAACAACTAAGTTTGTTCAAATACTCTATCTTGTATAGAAACGTAGTGAAAAGGTACAAATCAAGTACAACGATTCATCGCTCACACTGCAGCCCCAAGAAACACGACCATCCTCACACTGCAGTTCTATGACACACGCCCTCACTCACACTGCAGCCCTAAGAAACACGCCCTCTCTCACACTGCAGTCCTAAAACACACACCCTCCCTCACACTGCCGTCCTAATAAACACGCCATCTCTTACACTGCAATCCTAATAAACACGCCCTCTCTCACACTACAGTCCTAACAAACACGCTCTTCCCCACTCTGCAGTCCTAATAAACACGGCCTCCCTCACACTGCAGTCCTAACAAACACGCCTTCCGTCACACTGCAGTCCTAACAAACACGCCTTCCCTCACACTGCAGTCCTAACAAACACGCCTTCCCTCACACTGCAGTCGTAACAAGAACTTCAACCCTAGATAAATTCGAGTGGCTTATATTTGTAATGTCTTTCTGATGCCGAAGAATTTCATAACTCGCACTAATGCCCCAAATGAGCAGGCCTCCGTCCCCCACCTGGTGGGGGTGCGCAGCAGTGGTGTGGTGGACTGCGGCGCAACGTGGCCTCACTCTCCGTGGTGAGAAGGTACAGGCGCTCGTCCACCCGTTCCCACCGCTCCCAGCAGGTCCACAGCCAGTCGGGTGTCACCACCTAAGGGAGGGCCAGGAGTGTCTGTCAGGCAAGTAGGAATAGGCTTCACCCGAATGGAGGTTTCCAAGAAGAAACGCGTTTGACTCAGAACAATTATCAATTTACCGGAATGAGTTATGTTCGGCTAAATTCTGTCCGTATTTTGTACTGAGAAGCATGCCTCTAAATAAGTAATACTTCCATGGTGACAGGTGTGGAGAGTTTACTAGAGGAGATCAGTACTGTAATTGTTTTCTAGAAGTGGACTTTGTACTAGATGGCCCTTTACCAGGTCAACATAATAATCGAGTTACATGTGACATTGATTCCTGACATTTTACCAGAGCTCAGGGTCGCAACTAACCAAGTCTCAATTAAGTTACAATATTGAATGAAACAAAACACGCTACAAACTACCGTCATGAAAAGCATCTTGCAATCACTACCGTTTCTGTTGGTGATGGGACGATACCAAAAATTTGTCCGATAACGATACCGAAGAATTGGTCGATACCGATGCTATAAATGGCCAATACTTTGCCGAAACCAATACTTTTCCATAATTTTGATTCAATGGTTGAAGTATACGTTTCCATTTTAGTAAATCTTATGCCCATATAGATACAAAAAATCACTATTTCAGTAAAGATATTCAGTGATTGACTTTCCACAGATTATTATTGGTTCATAAGTCAGTTAGGCACTTTGACTTTGATACGCAGACTAAATAGACAGTATTCCTCAGTGAATCTTGCGGGACTTTAAATTAATAATCACTTTTTTTATTACAATGTACCTTTAATATAAGGGTAAATTACAAGACATCATGAGTCCTCTCATTCATTTAGATACTAGGTATGTGCTGTTATATGAAACCAATATATTTACCAGTACCGGCCAAGTATCGGCCATTTTTCACAGATACAGATACCTTCAAAAATGGCATATACCCACCGATACCGATACTTCGGCACATCACTAGTTTGAGTACTGTTGTAAACCGCACAGGTAGCTGACCCATCAATAACTTCAACTCAATATCGCACAGATGGCCGACCCTTCAATAACTTCAACTCGATGATGTGAATTGCCTTCACCTAAACAGACTAGATCAACTTTAAGTGCAAAGGCTTTCTAGCGTACTGAAGTCAATGTCCTTCTAGCACCGAACGTCAAACCAGCAACCAGTGATTGTTGTTGTTGCTGCTCAACCCCATCTCCCTCTGCGATGAAGGAGCCACAGCCAGCGCGCAACCCGAAGCCCGGGAACCCACCGAGATGTGCATGTTTTGGATGTTTTAGTAGATGCAGGCATTTATATTATGCCTACATCCCTAAGGAAGTTGACGCTGTCTCTCGGGCGTTCCCACAAATCACGTACCGACGCGATATTGTGGTCGAGTCGGCCGGGTGCTACGGCTGGGCACGACGTCATGACTTGCTCGACCGTATCGGGCGAACCCCTGCATCGCAGACAATGGTCGGAAGGGACATTCCTGAGTCTATGCTGGTATGACTGGAGGACCGTATGATGCCCGTACCTCAGCCGCGACAGGTGGACCCAGTCACCTCTGGGCAACCCCAACTCCTTCACGTCCACCTCAGGCGGGTGACCCCCCCAAGACTGTGTTAACTCTGTGTTCGCCCAATGCAAGGGCTGTGAAGTGTGTGTGTGTGTGTGTGTGTATTTGTCTGTGTATAGATCTGTTGTCTGTTAGACGAGAAATGGTCGTGTGGTAGTGGCCAAAGTGTGTTGTTGGTGTGTTGTGTAGGCGTCTGTTGGTTTGACGAGTGTTCAGTAGGTGGTGGCAGGGATGTGTCTGAACAACAATCTTGTTAAAAAATTGAGTCACTCTTAAAACAAGATGATGTTTGAAAGAGAGGACCTCGGTTTCCTCATGCAGGTGGGAAATTGGTGTGGACTGTGTACAGCCCGTTGCGATGCGCAAGGCCGTGTTCTGAATACTTAGTAAAGAATTAATATGTGTGGGTGCAAGTTCAGAGGACCAGGCGGTGTTCGGGTAGGAGATGATGGGCCTAATAAATTGTTTGAATTGTGTTGAAATCGATTACTTGGAGTGACCGAAGATGGTTGTGGTAAGCACCCGGGATACATTCAGTCTTGGTATGGCTTTAGCGCCAATGTTGTTGGTGTGGGTTTTGAATGTCATATCCGTGTCATAAGTCACTCTCCAGGATTGTGGTGGCGGGACTGTGGGGTGTGGGAGTGTTGTTAAGGTTAAACGTTATGTAGGGGTGAACACTGTGTTCACTGTTGCCATCACCTAAACCAGTGATGCATCAAGTCATCGACATTCCTCAATAGACTAGTCACACGATAACGCTAGCCCCTCGACCAACCTGAATAGACTAGTCACACGATAACGCTAGCACCTCGACCAACCTGAATAGACTAGTCACGCGATAACGCTAGCACCTCGACCAACCTGAATAGACTAGTCACGCGATAACGCTAGCACCTCGACCAACCTGAATAGACTAGTCACGCGATAACGCTAGCACCTCGACCAACCTGAATAGACTAGTCACGCGATAACGCTAGCCCCTCGACCAACCTGAATAGACTAGTCACACGATAACGCTAGCACCTCGACCAACCTGAATAGACTAGTCACACGATAACGCTAGCACCTCAACCAACCTAAATAGACTAGTCATGCAATAACGCTGGCACCTCGACCAACCTGAATAGACTAGTCATACGATAACGCTAGCACCTCGACCAACCTGAATAGACTAGTCACACGATAACGCAGGCACCTCAACCAACCTGAATGGACCAGTCACACGGTAACACTGGCACCTCAATCAACCTAAATAGGCTAGCCCCACGGTAACCCAGGCCCCTGACTAACTTGAATAGGCATGTCACACGGTAACACACCTCGACCAACCTGAATAGACTAGCCACACGGTAACGCTAGCACCTCGACGAACTTGAATAGACCAGCCACACGGTAGCGCTGGCTCCTCGACCAACCTGAATAGACTGGCCACAAGGTAGCGCTGGCACCTCTACCAACCTGAATAGACATGCGAGCAGCCCTCGTAGACCTGGCCTTCTTGACCTTGGCGGTGTGGAGGTTGGCCGCTACAACGTGTGTGGTGGGCACGTCAGACTGTCCGAACAGAGAGGTGGCGTCTGGGGATGAAGGGAAGAAGTGTGGTTATATCAATTCTCTTAAAGAAGAGAAATATAAATATGTATGAACAGCAAGAGTAGACGAACAATAGGTTTAGTGTAGTTAAAACTAAAGTATTGTGAAGGAATTAGGTTCACAAAACTTTAGTCTTGTTAACTTTGAGTTGGTGGATCGTTACTGAAGATCTCGAGCACATTTTCGGGCACAACTGTCACTAGATTAGATTAAACTGATGAGGCTTATTAACGTGGTGGAGTTGCGTCTTTCTGGCACCGAACGTCAAACCAGAAATTAGTGCTGCATCAAGTTGTAAACCAGATTTTAATAGATTGGAGTGATTGGGTTTACGAATGGGTAAAATCAATGTCCTATGCACAGCAAATAGTAATACTACTACTACTAATAATAATAATAATAATAATAATAAAAGTCCTCTATTCACGAGAAGCCTCGTGGTATTTTGGCGTTTTACAAAGATTCTCAAAGGTATGCACGGGGGTACCGCAGGAGGGCAACAACAACTAACTTTTCAGATATGGTGCCCCGGACCTATAATTTGTCCACCTCGCATTTTTTAACTTCCAATTAAAAAGATGGCCAACACAGTCGTCATAGACTCGCTTCCCTTCACCTTTGGCAGTAGAGGGTTGTCGGTCTTCCTGAGGCAGCGTCAGGTCCTCGCAAACACGGGCCCCGAGGCTGGTCGCGATGCAGTAGGCCTGAAAATGATTAATTTGGTGAAAAATTGGAGTGAAAAGCACAAGAGAGTCCACACTTTCTGGCGTCGGGCGGGCTTTCAATAGACGGAATCCATGGCTCAATCAGGATTTTTTTCAGTTTTTCAAATTGAGGGAGAGATGGTTTTTCTATTTGATTCACCTGACCCCCACCCCGCACATCTCTCAGTGCATCACTGCGAGATATGAACTAGTGACCAGGACAAGTCATCGTCCGTCTCTGAGTACGATTCATCTTTCATTAGTCACCAAGACACGGGCAGCATGTAAGAGCAGTAGCTAACAGTGCAGTGTGCAGATAAACCCCACCTTAGCCAGATCTCTGATTCCATCGTTTTTGTACGATACATCCTCTGTGCCACACGATTCAATGTAAAAGAAGGGATATGAACGCAACTAGTGATTTCCCTAGGCAAAAACTACACATAAATCAATCAATCAATGATATTTAAGAGGATATTTCCTTCAATAGTCGGCGTAGATGTCGTCACAGATGCGAGGATAATTAGATGTTGCAAACAAACGTAAGTTCTGTCTGAACATACCGAATGGAAGAATGAAATTCGTATGGAATCCTTGAAACCGTAACACCTTCCACTCACCTCCCAAAGCCCCTCACCTTGCTGTTGAGGAGATTGGTGCCTCTGGGCACCACACCAGAGAACACGATGCTGCAGCCCGCCAGCACCTCACTCCTCAGTTCTGGCACGATCTCTTTCAGGTCAGGCAGCTTGAACGGCCCAATCTGTTTCGGTTCGTTATCATCAGACCCGCTACTCTTGGATTTCCCTGAAAGGTTCTTCCTCTCGGCTGGAGGTTTTATTGGCCTGTATTGTGAGTAGAATTCTCCGTGAATCTTCTTTAGAATGTCTTCAAGATGTAAAAGATAATCATCGGAATCCACTATCTTACCTACTACTTCTGTTGACTTCTCCCCTAATAAGGATCCATTTTTTAACTTAACATCCCTTTTTGGAACTATAATTTTCCTGTTTATAATGTCTGATTTTTCCACCATTTTCGCATCCAATGATGATGTGGGTTCCATTTTACTTGGCTTTGACTCAACCAACTTTTCAATGAGATCTTGACTATCTAAATACTCTTTTGGTCTCATAACGGAAGACTCGTCCATATCATACACTTTTATTTTCTCACCAGACTCTGCCTGGACATCATCCACTTTACTTAGCTTCGTCTCGATCAAATCTTTAGCATGAGCTTGACCCTCTAAATGTGCATCAGATTTTGTAACGGGAGACTCGTCAGTAATTTTCTCGGTCGTGTTCGCATCCGATTCTGTTGGGACAGTAGAGCCACCATCAATATTATTCACGTTCTCTGACGCTCCTTCATCTACTGTGGAGTCGCTACTCGTAGGTTTCTCTACGTCAGTTACAACTTCGTCGCTATTCTGCTTGCTACCACCCGAGGTACCAATATCTTTGCAAACATCAGCTTCATCTTGTTCGTTTTCTGATGCCTGGTTATTTACTGCCTCTCCCTTCGCTGATGACTTAGTCACATCATCAGTCGCCATCACACAGTCTCCATTCTCTCCAGCACTCTCGTCTTTCGCAAAAACTTTATTGTTCTCACCTGACGGGGTCACCTCTGCTGGTTCTAGATCACTGCCCTCTCTAAACACTTTATCGGAATCAACATATTCTTCACTTTTACTCTTAGCCAAATGATCAACTGGCTCAGATTTCCGTGTACTCACTTCGTCAACTTCAAAGGTCCCTGTTTCAACAGCCTCTTCCTCTCCATTGACCGCGACCTCATCAACGTCACTATACGCGGTGCTGGAGCTGTTACTGTCACTACCTTGCAAGGACGGTCCAGCTTTCAACAACCTTTCTTGTTGTTGGCGAGAACACGACACAATTTTACCCCTGTTGAAGGCTGCTTGCTGCTGTAGCAGCATCTTTCTTTGTTGTTGCTGTACTGTTGCTTCTTTGTTGGGCTGCTGCAAGTTGTGAGGCAGTATGGGGCCCCCTTCTTGCAGAGATCGACCCAACTTGTTAGAATATTTTCTTCTGGCCTTGTTCTGGAGACTATCAGATGAATCTGCAGAGGAAGTGTTCAACAATTAACTACAAACGGCTGGCTGTCCATCTTCAAAAGGGTAGGATATAAACCATTATATATAGATAACCTACAAACTGTACAGTGAGTTCTTAGCAATGACGTTCATTGGGTATGAAAGCATATTGTTCAGGGATCCGCTAGTTAACTTAATAGAGTAGAATTCAACATAGAACAGAAAAGAATGTTACCCTACTCAACATAGAACAGACAAGAATGCTACCTATCTGAAGCCAAATTGATACATGGAACAACATTGATTGAGAGCTTAGCTATTAAATATATTTCAGACGTCAGATCAAGTTAAGTTCGTTTTTGCATGTTATATTACTAGACATTCAGATGACCGTGAGAAACTAAAAATCGAACATGTGGACACAGTTTCTACATATGTAAGTTGATTCAAAGTCTAGCTCTTGATGACAATACTGACGCAAAATATTGCCCGTGCACGCAATATTAACTAGATATGTATACTCACTTTCTTCACATGTAAATGATATACAGATACAGACATTAGGCCGAAATCCCCCAGAAAGGAAGGTGGCCGACGGCAAGGCGCACCTCACACTCTCATACACTCACACTCGCAGACCTTAGCACTTTTACTCGAAAGGGTTCGGCCGGGGACTCCGCAACACACCCTCCGTGTCATGAGTGCGGTTCGAGGTCAGTGTCGGCAGCAGGGCCCGACAGCGTGACTGGTTTACCCCTGCCGCGTCATGATGACCACCCCCTCCCCGACCATCCCGTATCTCAACGATATGCCTAGGGCGGGAAGCACATCAGGGCAGCGTCAAAACTCATCCTTCACTCCACTCACGCCTATCTAGTGCACGCTCTCTCGCTAACTCCACACTCACGTCTCTCCTTCCTAACGCCTGCTTCACACCATCCATCCACCCAAACTTCGGTCTCCCTCTAGGCCTACGTCCACTCGCCTCTGAGTTCAACACCTTTTTAACCTATCTCCTTTCATCCATCCTCACCAAGTGCCCGAACCATCTCAGAACACGCGAATCCACTCTGTCCTCCAACTTCTTTACCATCCCTGTTCTGATGCGAACCACGTCGCTAGTGAACCTGTCTCTCAGCAACACTACAGCCATGCTCCTCAAACATTTCATCTCGAAAACATCAACCTTCTTCTCTCCTCTGCTCTCACCCAAGTCTCACCTCCGTACAGCAGAGTTGGTACAACGACACCCTCATACAGCCCTCTCTTTGCTTCCATCCCCAACATCCTGCAGCTCATTACGTTCTGAAGTGCACCCAACACTTTACAACCCTCCTTCACTCGCAACTTCACCTCAGTTTCCATTAATTCAGTCTTCTCCACATGGGAGCCCAGATACTTGAAACACTGAACTTCTTCCAACAACTCTCCATTTAAAAGGACACTAATTTTGCTCGCATCGACAGTTCTCGAGCATCTCATTACTTTACTTTTACCCGTGTTCACTCGAAGCTCCCTCCTCTCATACACTCTACCAAACTCAGACACTAGCCTACATAGCTTCTTCTCTGAATCAGCAACCATGGCCGTATCATCTGCAAATAGCAACTGGCTCAACTGCCAACTCCGCCCATTCGTTTCCAACAGTTCCAAGCCACGACCCAGCACACTCGCGTCAACATCCCTGACCACTCCATCCATATAGAGGTTGAACAGCCAGGGAGACATCAGGCAGCCTTGTCTCAGTCCCACTTTCACTGTGAACCAATCACTCACCTCGCTCCCCACTCTGACACACGATCGGCTGCAAACAAAGAAACTCTGCACCGCTTTCAACAAATTCCCGCCCACTCCATACAAATGCAACACCCTCCACAGCGCTTCCCTGCCATTCTTGTCATATGCCTTCTCCAGATCCATGAAAGCCCAGAACACGCCCTCTCCCTCTGCAAGGTACTTCTCACAGACCTGTCTCACTGCAAAAATCTGATCGGCGCACTCTCTAACACTCCTAAAACCACACTGTTCCTCTCCAATTGCGCTGTCTGTACAGTCTCTCATCATTTAGATCAGCATTCTCCCGTACACGTACCAACCACACTTAACAGACTGATACCTCTCGAGTTGCAGCATTCATTTCTATCTCCTTTGCCCTAATACAGCTGAACAAAGCAAGCACTGCGCCACTCAATTGGTACCACGCCTGCCACAAAACACAAGTTCAGTAACCTCACCAACCATTCGACAATCGCTTCTTCACCCTTCTTCAGGCACTCGGTCGCAAAGCCATCCAAACCAGGGGCTTTCCCTGCTTTCATCACCTCCACCACCTCTTCTCTGGTAATGTCCGTCACAAGTCTCTCTCCCATAACTGTCATCCAAGCACCACCACTCACAGCAACAATGTCAGTCTTTCTGTCATCCTCGACATTCAACAACTCATCAAAATACTCGGCCAACCTCTTCCGTACATCACCATTCTCCAACAACAACTGACCGTTTTCATCTTTCACCACTTCCTCTTTTCCGGTCTCTCCTTTTCTCACCCTCTTCACCTCTTTTCAAAACATCTTTTTGTTCTCCTCAAAATTTTGGCACAACCGTCTGCCCCACCTGACATCAGCTTCCCTTTTGGCTCTCCTCACCACCCGCTTCACCTCGTTTCTCCTCTCTTTATAGCTTTTGTAGGCCACCACCGACTTCACCTGCAACCAATCCTCAAACGCTCCTCTTTTCCGTGCCACCGCCAGTTTAACCTCCTCGTTCCACCACTCGTAACCTTTCCTTCTGCACCCGCCCACACGGCGCGCACCACACACCTTCTTCGCACATCTCAGCAACGCAAATTTTTAACGTCTCCCATTCCTCCTCCACATCTCTCAGGTCCTGTCCTCTCGCGTTGTCATATTCTTCTCTCAACGCCTGTTGGAACTCCTCAGCTCTGCTTCTCACATTCAGTTCACTCACTTTCACTACTTCTCTTCCTCCTCCCACTCTCTTGATGCCCTACCACCTCTGCTCCACTCTTAATCTACCTTCCACCAGCAGATGGTCGGACACTCTTCCACCCTCCCCTCTCAACACCAGCACATCCAGTAGCCTCGCCACCACTCTCCTCGATATCAGCACAAAATCCATCAGCGCCCTCTCCACCACTGCACCACGGGCCATCCTTACCCATGTGTACTTGTGGATATCTTGCTTCTTGAACAAACTGTTCCCGACCACCAACTCCTGCTCCATACACAGACAGATATCAGGTTTTCTCCACTGTCATTTCTACCAGAAACGCCATACCTTCGTATCACATTTTCCACCACTGCACTTCCAACTCTCGCATTAAGGTCACCCAGTACAACTAAATTGAAATGACCTCCAAAACTCTCAATACACTCACTCAGGCCAGTCCAGAATTGCTCCCTCTCCTCTCCACTCCTCTCGCTGCCCGGTCCGTAAGCACTCACAAACTCCCATCTTTCTGCGCCTAATTTGACTTTCACCCACATCAATCTTGAGGACACCTCCTTGGCATCGGTAAAGCTACTAACCAACCGATCACTCAATATCAAAACTACACCTTCTCGTGCCCAACCTTCCTTTACACTAGACTTTCTCCCACTTGCCACACCAAACTCATATTTTCCCGTACCTTTTAATTTCGTCTCACTCAGCGCCAACACATCAAACTTCCCCCTTACAAACATCTCACCAACCTCCTTCCTCTTTACATTATTCGTACTACAGCAACAAACATTTAGTGACCCTAACAATAGGGTTCGGAGAGGCGTGAGCCTCTTTTCCCCCAACTCGTCTTGCCGTCTTTGAGGAAGGGTTTTACAGTGAAAGGGATTCCTAGCCCCTTTGCCTCGCCCCTTTAAGTCTCCTTTTACGACACGCAGGGGTTACGGTAGCACGATTCTACTCCCGGCTACGGGGCGCCCTTTTAGTCTTCTTCTACGACACGCGGTGGATACGGTAGCAAGATTCTAGCGCCCCGGCTACAAGGCGCTATGTGATCAGAATAATAAATACTGTATAGCTTAGAATATTGCAAGAAAAAATATAGCTTCCAAGAACTCGCAGCTTAGACATCTAGTGAAGATGATGCTGGAAAGTTACAATTTTGATAATGTTATTAGCACGTACATATTCCCAGATAAATTGTATGAAAAAATAAATATTTTTGAAAGTGCATTCAAGATGCATCAAATTTTCCGACAGCTGAGGTTCTGAGTACCCACGAGCAGTGGATAAGACCTGTGTCGCAGTTCTTTATACCTCCAGGGGCAGCTGGTCCAGGTCCTGAGCCGTCTTTTGGTAAGCACCTACAAAAGAAGTGCAATGAGGCCAACTCACCGGATGCCACGCCGCTCGCTCTATTAAGATCGGGGAGGGCCGTAGGTGGAGCATTGATGTCGCCGGTCTGCTCAAAGAAGAGATAGGGCAGCACCTGGACGACGTTGGGTGCAAAATTCCACACATCCGAGCGGTCGTCTATAATGCACACTAGCTCATCTCCGCACGGAAACAATGATCTGGCGGCAAGTAGGAGTTACAGGTGAATTAGTCTAGCTTGTGTTCCTGTTGTGGTCCGTATCAACAATACAAAACAAAACAAAGGGTAAAGCCAAATATTGTGTTGAGCTGCCTTTAATTCATGGAGCGTGCTTTTATATCATACAAACCCAGCTGGGGTTAGTATATAATTTTGTTAGATATCATTAGCTTTTTTCAGGGTGCTGAAAATGATACGCTATTTACAAAGCGGTTGTGACATAAATCATAAGCTTTTTTCATGGTTGACAGCAATGTTAGCATTTTTCAGGGAGGTTGGACAATGGACATCATTAGGCATTTACAGAGAATTTGCGACAACATTGGCTATTCACAGTGAGTGGAAATCATGGTCTGGGCTCGCAGGTGGGAGCGTCACGTTAAGACTATAGGTGCGTTTAAGATGCACCGTCTTTTCAAATAGTGGTAGCTTATATACCAACAGCAGTTGGTGCATGTTCTGCTTTCTCTTCCCGACGTCAATTTCCGCTGTGTCACTTGATTATGAAGCCATTCTTCACTTCATGTTTAATTGCGCTCACGTCGCACAGCCATTACCAGCTGCTACTGGGACTATATAATTGTTTTTAGTGTAAATATGGTTAGAATCCAAATGGAAGAGAGCGTGCACCTACCGCTCCTGGTGATATAAAAACTACAGCTACCTAAAAATTGGCCCAGCTCAAACCCCTCTACAGGCAGCGAGGGGAAGATAATCTTGTCCGAAACTCCGTGGCATAAATCGCGCAGAGTAATGGAGATATGTATCTAAATGCAGTCCCACCCAACATTGCTTCTAGACCTTTCTGCTAGCAAGCTAACTCACTTAAGGTTGGCTTTCTTGGACATGGGGTCAAGGCACTCGTTTCGTGAGAGTATCCTGTCACCGAACAGTTTCCCGTCGGGGTCGAGGTGGCGGGCGATGGCGTGGGCGTACTCGCGGACACCAAACGTGCAAATGTGCAGTTGGTAGAAGCGCGACACAGTCTTCAGGAACTGACGAGTGTAGGGCCTGAGACGCGTGTGGTACACCGGCCCCAACTGGTGCAGACGAAAGTGGAACAAGTCCTGCGCAGAGCGAACATGAAAACGGGTTTACAGGTGATCGCATGTTATAGCATGGAGGTACATATATATACCTACCTACTAAGGAATTTTAACTAGCCTACTTCTTATTACAATGTTGTTGAACTATTGTCTTTCTCAAGTAGTAGCTAATGGATAGGGTCCAGGCACTTTTGTCGGCCCTGAAAATGTGGACAAGATACAGAGCAAGGCCGAGTCTCGCAATGAAGGTTGACCGACGGTAATACGCACCTCACACTCCTCTCTTGCACTCACTCACACGTCAACCCTTCGCCATTCAGCGCTGACGTGTCCAGCCAGAACCACGCAACACATATTTTGGGTCAAGAATGAGGTTCAAGATCAGTATCAGCAGCAGGGCTTGACAGCTTCCACTGAGTTTCCCCGAGGGCAGGAAAAAACATCAAGGCCGCGTCAAAACTCATTCACTCGCAATCATTCTACACTCACGTCTATCCATCGTACGCAACCTCTCACTGATGTCTTTCCTCCCTATATCCAGCTTTTGGTCTTACCCTTGACCTACGTCCATTCACTACAGCTTTCATCACCTGTTTCATCCATCTCTCAGCATCCACACTCACGATGTGTCTGAACAATTTCGGAACACTTAAATATACTCTTTCATACAGCTTCCATACCATCCTCGCTCTAGTTCGAACCCCATCATTGATCCTATCCCACAGGGTCACTCCAGTCATGCCGTTCAAACATTTCATCTCAAAAACACACAACCTTCTTCTTTCTTCCGCTTTCGCACCTCACTACTCAGTTGGGATGTCATACAGCCATCTCTCTGCTTCCATTCCCAATGTTCTCAAGCTCATTAAACTCTTCAGTGCAACAAACAAACACTTTACAACCCACCTTCACTTGACTTCACCTGTTTCCACAAATGTAGCCTTCTCCATGTGAGACCCCACGTACATAAAACACTAAACTTCCTCCAATAACTCTCACCATTTGAGGGCCACTGACTTCCTTTGAATCGGCATTATTTGAGCATTCAATTACTTTGCTTTAACCCACATTAACTTGCAGCTCTCTCCTAATGAGCACAATATAGATCCGACACTAGCTACACATATTTTCCTCCGAATCTGCTACCAGAACAATATCATCCACATACAGCAACTGCCTCAACTGACAACTCCACCCGTTTGCTCCTAACACTCTAACCCAGGACCTAATATGCATGCATTCACCTCCCTGGCCACTTTGTCAATGAAAAGACTGAGCAGTCAAGGAGGGAGAAAATGCAACTCTAGTCTTCGTCCAACTTTTACTGAGAACCGAGCACTCGCCTCGCTCCCTACTCTGACACATGCTCCGCTGCCAATTTAGAAAACCTGTACCACTATCAACGAATTTCCCCCAACTCCTAACAAACAAAATCCCCTCCACGTCTCTTTGTCAACACTACCATAGACGTTTTCCAGATCCATGTAGGCCTAACAGATTTCCGCCCACTCCATACAAACGCAAAACTCTCCATATCGCTTCCCTGTCGGCCCTGGTGTAAGCCTTTTCCCGATCCATGAACGCCCATAACACATCCTTTCCCTTCGCCAGGTACATCTCGCACACTCGTCTCACTGCATAAATGTAATCGGCACAACGCCCAGAACACATCCTTTCACTTCGCAAGGTACTGGTATTCGACCGTAAAACAGTAAGATATCCACGAAAGCTTGGATGACAACTTTTGTTGTGCTAGATGGCATAGTGGCTAGAGTACTGGACTCGTATTTCTGCGACGCGGGATCGAATTTTGGCGAGGACTGAAGTTTTTCCAATGATGAATTCACTGTTCATTTACATAAGTCTCCCAATGATTGTTGTCATGTTCATTCAAACTTCTCACACACTTGTCTCACTGCAATAATTTACAGATACAGACACTAGGCCGCATCCCCCAGAAAGGGGGGTAATTTGGTAATTTGATCGGCTCTATCTCCACCACTCCTGAAGCCACACGGTTCCTCGCCAATAACACCGTGCGTCGTGTCTCCAATCTTTTTGGTTAGTACTCTCCCGTATAACGTACCAACAACACATACAACTTATACATCACGAGTTGCAGAATTCATTTTTGTCTTCCTTGTTCTTATACAGCGGAACAATACAAGCACTGCGCCACTCAAGCGGTACCACGGATTGCAAAGTGTTGTAGCCAATTGATTCCTTGGCGTGTCCGTAGATAGTTGGGCTAAGTGTCCGGATCCCATTGTCTGAGTTTGGCGTTAGTGCTGCTCTTGCTTGTGTGAGGTTTGAACATCATTCATGTGTAATAAGTAACTCCAACGATCGTGGTAGTGGGACTGTGGGATATGGATATAGAAGCGATGTTCATTCTTATTTGGTGTTAATGGTGTGAGTGACAACTTGCTGGCGGACACATTCGTTTAGTTGTCATGCACCCAGCCTTCAGGAGAGTTCAGGTATTGCTGGAGGTGTGCAGCTTCATATGCAGGTTGTGGTTGTAGCTCAACGCGATATCGCGCATGAGAGCGTTGAAGAGCGATGCAGCTAGGACGGCGCTGGGGGACACAATTAGGGTAGTCGCGTGTTTGGAATTGATTATTATTATTGTGGACTGTGAACACGTCCGACAGAGAGGAATTTAGCAAGTTACTTCTTGTAGTTTGGATGTAAGTGCGTGTTGAGTATTCTGATTATAAGGACGCGTTTTGGGACTGCGTTGAAGGCCTTAGGTACTTATGTCATGGCACTACCAGGGTGCGTTAGGCTGTCTTTTATTTCATTCAGGCCTTTGTGGATGGTCTGTGTGCGTTTGGTGAGGAGTGTGGTTGTGGAGTGATGTGTCCTAAAGCCATGTTGTGCACAGAAAAGGGAGATATGGGCATTCATTTTGTTAAGAAGCAGTAATTCCAGAAAATGTTGAGATTTGGGAGGCGACAAATAGGTCTATCCATATGAGGCTGGATCAGTGGGGCTCTATCTGATTTCTTGACGGGTCTGATTTTAGCTTATTTTCGTGTGTTAGGTAAAGCGTTGTGCAGAATGAAGAGGTTAAAGAAATCTGAGTCCTGATGACGAGTGCCCTAGGTGTTTAAGACGAAAGTATGATAAGTCGTTATAGCCTGTTGCTGGTGAGTTTGTGTATGGCTGATGGTGGTTATGGTCATAGCTGATGTTAAAGGAGGGTCAATGCTTGGGTCAATCTGAAATTATGATGACAGCTTGAGTATCTTTCTATTGTCTGAATGGCGTAGTAGGTGGCAAGTGTTTGCATAGTATTTGTTCAGTATATGTGCTTGTTGATGTTTTAATGATACGGTGCGAGTGTGGGTGGTTGGATTGCCTCATGTGTGTATACGGTAGACACGAAATGGATACAGAGGCATATACGTTAAACAGACTTTTGCTTAATAGTCGATTTGAATGAGTAGTAGCCATTGCACATCTAGTGTGTTGTCGAGTGGAAGTTGTGCGAGGGTGTGCAGAGTGATGCTCGTGAAGCACATATTTCTACGTACAAGTTTATCGAGTCTGCCGCCGCCATCGTTACAGTTGTCGCTGTTGGGACGGTCGTGGCGGGGTGTTACGTATCCAGGAGTCTTTGGTGTCATGAATTTTTGTTAGAATTCAGTTCCTGAAATAGGGCAATGTGATGTTTGTGAAGGAAGCGTTGAGTTCTATTCATTTCTGACTAATGTCTGTATTCATATGCAATATGTTGAAGTGTCTAGCATTGATTTGAGTTGTTGTGGCGGCGCTGGACGTGGCGCTGGAGGAAGAGGTGAGGGGCCGGGTGTATAACGTAGATTTTATGGCGACATGGTTTGCGTCGCGGGTCGACAAACCGCTGGACGCACAGGAGAGGAACCATCCAGTGAAAGAGAAGTGCCGGGCGATAGTGCGGGAGGAAGGGTGTTATTGTTAAGGAAGGTCTGTATTAATGTTGTGAGCTGGGTAGCAGTCCATGCATTGCCACCTATGTGGTTTATTAATGATGTTGTGGACACCAGATCCTTGATCTGGTAAGTGTCCATGTCCCACATCTGCACTGGATCGCACCGACGTGGCGCATATAAGCGACCGTAGGTGAGACACGTGTAAACAAGGGGAAGAGGGTTGGATTCAATATCCTTGGTTTTGAGAAGAAGGGGAAGGAAGGCCGGTGTTTTGACTGTATGCCAAAGACCCACAAACTTTGGACTGGCCTGAGCGAGTGTATTGAGAGTTTTGGAAGTCAATTCAATGTGGTTGTACTGGGCGACCTTTATGCGAGAGTTGGAGATGCAGTGGTGGTTTAGGGATGGGATAGGGAGGTATGGCGTTATAGGTAGGAATGACAGTAGAGAAAACCTTACAGGTCTGTCATGTAGCAGAAGCTGATGGTCGGAACCAGCCTTTTCAAGAAGCGAGATGTCCAAAAGTACACATGTGTAAGGATAGCCCAGGGTGCAGTAGTGGAGAGAGCACTAATGGATTTTGTGCTGACTTTGAAGAGGGTGGTGGGGAGGCTTTTGGATGTGCGGGTGATGCGAGGGAAGGGTGGAGGAGTGTCTGACCATGTGCTGGTGAAAGGAAGATTAAGAGTGAATCATAGGTGTAAAAGGAACAAAAGAGTGGGAGGAAGAAGAGAAGTAGTGAAAGTGAGTGAGCTAAATGTGGAAAGAAGAGTTGAGGAGTTCCAGCAGGCGTTGAGGGAGGAATACGACAACGTGAGAGGGCAGGACTTGCCGTATGTGGAGGAAGAATGGGAGACGTTCAGAGATGCCTTGTTGAGATGTTCGAGAAATGTGTGTGGTGAGCGCCGTGCGGGTGGGTGCAGACCAAAGGGCTGCGAGTGGTTGAATGAGGTCAAACTGGCGGTGGCACAGAAAAGAAAAGCTTTTGAGAAGTGGTTGCAAGCAAAGTCGGTGGTGTCCTATCACACCTATAAAGAGAGGAGTAAGGAGGTAGAGAGAGTGGTGAGGAGAGCCAAAAGGGACGCTGATGCCAGGTGGGGCAAATGATTGTGCCAGAATTTTGGGAACAAAAATATGTTCTGGAAAGAGGTTAAGAGGGTGAGAAAGGGAGAGACTTGAAAGGAGGATGCGGTGAAAGATGAAAAGGACCAGCTGTTGATCAAAAGTGGTTGAATGTTGAGGGTGACAGGAGAGGCAGACATTGTTGCTGTATGTGATGGAACGCGGATGCCGATTTTATGGAGACTTGTTGAGGACATTACTAGGGAAGATTGCAGGAGGCGGTGGACGTGATGAAAGCAGGGAAAGCCCCCAGTTTGGATGGTTTTGTGACCGAGTGCCTGAAAAGGGTGCAGTAACGATTGTAAAATGGCTGGTGAGGCTGTTGAATCTGTGTTTCGTAGCAGGCGTGGTGCCGATTGAGTGGCGCAGAGCTTGCATTGTTCTGCTGTACAAGGATAAAGGAGATAAACATGAGTGCTGCAACTCGAGAGGTTATCAGTTTATTATGCGTGATTGGTAAGTTGTACGGGCGAGTGCTGATCAAAAGGATTACAGACTACGGATGGTGCAATTTGAGAAGAAAAGGTGACTTTAGGAGTGATAGAGGATGTGCCGTCAGACAAGTCGGTGAGAAGTACCTTGCGAAGAGAAAGCATGTGATCTGGAACTTCATGGATTTGGGAAAGGCCTACAACAGGGTTGACAAGAAAGCGTTGTGGAGGGTATTGTGTCTTTATGGAGTAGGCGGAAATCTGTTGAAAGCGGTTCAGAGTTTCTATGTTGAGAGCAGACTATGTGTCAGAGTGTGCAGCAGAGTGAGTGATTGGTTTACAGTGAAAGTGGGTCTGAGACAAAACTGCGTTATGTTTCCCTGGCTGTTCAATCTTATCATGGATGGAGTGGTTAGGGAGGTGAATGCAAGTGTATTGGGTCGTGGCTAGGAGCTGCTGGAAACGAATGAGCAAAGTTGGCAGTTGAGCCAGTTACTGTTTGCGGATGATACGGCACTGGTGGCAGATTCAGAGTAGAAGCTGTGAAGGCTAGTGTCTGAGTTTGGTTGAGTGTGTGAGAGGAGGAGGCTTTGAGTAAATGTGGGTGAAAGTAAAGTAATGAGATGCTCGAGGAATGTTGATGCAAGCGGAACTAGTGATATCCTTAATGGAGAGATATTGGAGAAGGTTCAATGTTTAAAGTATCTGGCCTCCCATGTGGAGAAAACTGAACTAATGGAAACTGAAGTGAAGTCCCGCGTGAAGGAAGGGTGTTAAGTGTTGGGTGCACTGGAGAGTGTAATAAGCTGTAGAACGTTGGGGATGGAAGCAAAGAGAGTACTGAATGAGGGTATAGTTGTCCCAACTGTCCTCTAGGGGGCTGAGACTTGGGGGGTGAGAGCAAAGGAGTGAAGAAGGTTGAATGTCTTTGAGATGAAATGTTTGAGGAGCATGGCTGGTTTGATACTGCAGCCCTCTCTGATAATGCCCAGAGGGAGTGATAAAAATTTGGGTGGATGAGTGGTGTGGAGCAGGAGTTAAGAAGGAGAGACTTGAGTATTGAGGTAGCAAGAGAGTGTGCAATGAAAATGCGTGAGTCTTCCGGCCGGACCCTTTAGCGCAAAAGGGCTAAGTTATGTGAGTATGAGAGGAGTGTGAGATGCGTCTTGCGGTAGGCCACCCTCCTTTCTCGAGAATTCGGCCTAGTGTCTGTATCAAAAGCCCAGGCTGCGCACAGGTTGCGTCTACAATGACGACTTAAACAGATGAGGGTTGTGAGTCCTTCAATGGGGTCGTTCCCAAACGCCACAACCTCAAGCAGGCCATTTTGTGATGACCCGCCCCACGCTTGTAGGCTCCCATATTGGACAACATCATTGTGTGTGGAGACTCTAGGTAATAAATCCAGGTAATTAATTCTATCTCACCTCAGCATTGGAAGGAGGCTCATCATTGGTGGTGTGCAGGATAGTCTGGTCAAGGTCCACTAGGAGGACAAGTTTGTAGTTGTCAAGAAGATGCTGTTTGTCTTCACGTCCTAAGCGTTTTGCTTCCTGGTACAGAACGAAAAAAATCAAATCATATAGCTATTTGCAATTGGAGGTCAATGCACAAACTAATTAATATAAAACTGTATATGTAATCCCCTTCCCGGTTGCAAAAATAACTTTAATAATTTATTGCATTGTCAGGGGTGACAATTCAAGAATTTCTGTATTTCAAACTATACCTACTTTAAATAGCTATCTGATTTTTTGGGAAAAACTATTGATTAGCTTCCTAGTTGTTCAATGTTGAGAAATATTTTTACCATCACATCCTAGGTAGCTACAGTCATAGATAAATATTTTTTATCTCTTGAGTATCTACTCATCTAGTCATGGACAAGTTGATAACGTAACTAGATGCTGGCCTATGACATCAGGAATATAAAAATTTAGTACCAAAACAAGACACATTGATAGCTAACACTCAAAAAATATGGCTTTTTCAAACAAACAAGGCTGGTATTCATCAATAGAAAAGAAAACCTAACTTTGAAAACCTAACAATAAAGTCATTAGAATACAGCCTCACCTGCAAAGAGACCTTAAGGCCTGGCATGGAGTGCAGCATGGCTACTGTCTCCTGTTGCTGGTGAAGGCCAAGACAGCCACTCCCTTCTCCTGCAGCGTCCCTTCCTTCCTCCTCATCCTCCTCTTCAATAGTCACCCCACAGTCGCCACAGGTATTGCCCAGCATGGTGGGATGACGACAGACCGACACACGAACCATCTTGCTCCTGCAACATGGGAAACCACCTAAAATAAAAATGAGTATTGACAAAGAAAAAAAAATTGACACACCAAAAAGATGTAAAAATATTTATTCAGGAAAACAACTGTGTCATGATACTTAATATTGGTAAAATTGGTTGGCATGAATTTACTTGTCTTGAGTTCAATTTGTTGAAACAATTGCTAGAAAAAATAGATAAAATACAGTAACTCATAATAGAATATCATCTTCTACCTAATTGACCAAAGCAGACATGGTCGACTCACTGACCAATCAATGTTTAGCCATTGATACCAAATAAAGCGGCAGGCCAATCTCTAAGAGTAGCTATGTTAGTAGTCCTCACAAACACTCAACTGTTCTAAGCAACTCAACCCATTTGACCTCATCTTTCAACTTTGCCTGGAAGCCTCATTCATAAAAATATTGTTTGACCCAATGTAGGAATTGACAACATTGCGATGCAGTAAACATTTGAGAGTAAGCTGTACAACCAGTTTTCAAAACATAAAATCTTGAAGTTGATGACGAGTGATATCATAGACTGATGACATCATAAACTGATCATCACATCATAAACTGATGACATCATGAACTGATGTTCACATCATAAACTGATGACATCATAAGCTGATGACATCATAAACTGATGACATCATAAACTGATGATATTTTAACTGATGACACCACAAACCAATGACATCATAAACTGATGACATAACAAATCAATGACACCATAAACTGATGACATTACAAACCAATGACATCATAAATGATGATGTCACAAACTGATGATATTATTACCTGATGACATCATAAACAGATGACATCATAAACAGATGACATCATAAACAGATGACATCAAAAACCAATGACATCATAAACTGATGACATCATAAACTGAGGACATCATAAACTGATGACATCATAAACAGATGAGATCATAAACAGATGACATCATAAACAGATGACATCAAAAACCAATGACATCAAAAACCAATGACATCATAAACTGATGACATCATAAACTGAGGACATCATAAACTGATGACATCATAAACAGATGACATCA
>SDVV010003092.1:0-21851 GCA_016164225.1 Gammarus roeselii | reverse complement strand
TATATCAAGTTTGCTCAAGATCCGTGACCGCTAACCTCTTAATTACGGGACACTGACACTACTCTTCCCTCTTATAAGGTTTAAATGATATGATAAATCTTGCCCCACCGCACCGCCGTCTCGCCGGCGCCTAATCCTTAACTTAATAAACACAGTAGTCCGTTTCTGCCCGCATCACTCCCGAGCGAGTCAACCTATCACAGATTAGTTTGTTACGTAAGCTTGCCGGTCACCGATGACCCTTACTTGCCAAACTGCCTGGCGCCTCACATCTGTCTGCGCGGCATGCGGCGACACTCAACGTCACAGGCCGTAACAGCGATGCCAGTAGCATAGGAGCCTGTTACTGCCCTGCACTGGCTCCATACCACTTCTCAGGCTATACCACAAGGGAGCACCGCCTCTGTGGGCTGCCCCTTGTCCAGTTGACTTGACTTAATGCTTACGCGCTGATACGCTCCACACTCCACACCTACTCGATAAGTGATGCGCTTATTGCATATTACTTGTTAACATTGGCTTCACTGACTTCATACTCCCCCCTGGCTTTCAGGGACACCAGTGAAGCTCGCCGGATAACTCAACTCATCCTTTTGGTCTCTAATGAGACTATTCCGAAGCAAGGTGTATGAACAAGTCAATCAGAGCTCTGTCTTTGGATGCGTGATACTAAATTATTTGACAGACTCATCCGGCTATTGTTACATTGGTCGAACATACAAAGACAGCTCTGCGTCCTATTGTGGTCTAGTTGTGAAGTGTCATTTATTCCCTTCTCGGGAAACCAATAAAAAAAGCCAGACTACTTGTGCATCAATTTTACGTAAGAGGACACACCATCGGGGAATAATGTTAAGGTAGAATGATAAGTTTCTGAAAGGATTGAGCATTCGTTTTGTCCCAGATGAGGCCCGTGACGGGTCACTACACGAATGCCCAGTTCTCCTAACATCTAACCATGCCCATTTCTCGTTACTGCCAAATACTCTTCAGGTATCCTAACTCCCATCGAAGAGAAACACCTTGTAGTCTCCGGCTGCCGCTAGCTGAGCCCTGAAGTCCCTGAGCTGCAGCCTCAGCTCCCCCGCCTCTGCTAAGCTCCTTTCCAGGGCACGGGTCTGGCGCCGGTACCTGCATGAGAGAAGGGGTTGGTACAGCGCGTGTACACTGTACAGGTGCCGTGCCCACAACTGCAGACGTAGTGAGTAGGAGAAGAAGGGTTGGCACAGTGGACACACTGTGCAGGTGTTCAGTCTGCATGTGTCGTCTATAAGAACGGGAGGAGAAGGGTGGTACAGTGTGTGCACTGTGAAGTTGTTGAGTCCGCATGTTTCGACGTCAAGGGCTTTTACCCCCGGCTTATTAGTAATAAAGATATTGCATAGCTGATCTCGCATAGCTGATCATAGAGAGAAACGACGACGACATATACGGATTGAATTTTGGAGAAAGAGTGATATGGGATCATTTTTTCAGCACAGGGAAGACAATTGATAAAAAATTGTAAAAAACTTGTAGTCACCCAAATTCATTTGGTGAAACCATTTTCGAAACACAAAGTGACAGGAAAGCTAAGACTTTATCAAAAGTCAAATGATAACTGGCTGTGAATGACTCATGACAGCGTCATATATAGATGACGAGGTGATAGGTGGTAGGGTATCTAGTTTTATCACAGTACAACATCGCAAAGAAATAAGTACCATACTAAATATTATAACTTTTGTTACCTCGATTCTCTCGATGAAAAGCTATTTCTCTGTCATGAGTAGGAGCCGTAGGATTTTGCATTGCGCTTCTGCTTTTTATTCGGATTAATCCCAAATAGAAAACATTGCAGACACGTTTTTACGACTGAATCTTGATACCATCCGTTGAACGTGGTTTTAGACCGATTTAGATCTTTGTGTCTTCTAACCTTCTAACCTCGGAACTTACAAGTTCCTCGACTGTCCTCGAGTTTTTAGGAAAAATAAACTTCTGGCCGCTAAGCGGCGCATGGCGTCATGCGCCTATCGGTCTAAAAGTCTTTCAGGTACCGAGTGGCGCGCTCAGCCGTCTGCCGGTTGACCCCCCAAACACTTCATTTTCTATATTGGCAAAGGTTGGGCTACCCCATCATTCATGAGGGCTAGAAAAATTGCTTTTCGTAAGGAGACGTTGGTGCGTAGTTAAGATAGCAGGGGGAGGAGGAGGCACATGTGGCTCTTACTCATGACAGAGAACAAGCTTTTTATCGAGAAAATCGAGATAACAAAAAATATTTTATCTTCCACTCGTGAGAGCCATATGGTTCTGCATAGAAAATTCAATCATGTAGCGCAACCTGGCCAATGCCAGAAGAGCACAAAAGTTGGATGGATCGGCTGAATCTTAAACTGGGTGTTCCCAAAGTAGCGCTTGCCGTGTAAGGGAATGATAACACATTTGTATAAATGGTGGTAAGGACTGTACTGATTGGCGAATACAAGAATTGTCGACAACAGCAAAAATCTAGGTCTTAGCTCAAACTAATATGCGGGCCTTGAACTTGAGGGTCCAAATAATTTTAAAGTAAGGGTAAATACAAATAGGGCGTTGTGGCAACGGCAGTGAACACATTTGATCGACGCGACCAAAAAAAATATGCGGGCCGTGAGCATGAGCAACCACAGAGTAGTTACGTAATCAATACATATTGCCCTCCAGAGAGGGTGGGTGAACCGTCCGGTAGGCAATAAATTCTGAATATACCAGTACCAACAATGTGTACCTTGGCTAACTCTTAGGGTAACAGAGTTGTACTGCAAGTAGGATAAGGATAAAATATTTCGTAATCTGTAACATGAAGGCTTTGGGTGGAGTGTCACCTCACGCGATGGTAAGATAATGAAGTAAGTGCTTTATGCTACGTTGAGGAGGTGCTGGGCTCAGCTGATGCGGTGTCCGAAACGTATGAGGCGAGAATTACTATCTACCTGGTTCCCAAGGAGACGCAAGGTTGGTTAGGCTTCTCTACTGTAGAGAGGTATTTGTGCACGAATACGTGGGGCGACCACCAAAACGCCTTGGATATGATGTCTTGAAGCGGGACTCCACACGTCCAAGAACGAGATGAGGCATACTTGCGGACATCGTGAGCTTTGCAGGCTTCGAGTGCGGTCTTAGGGCACAAGCCGTGTGCCCGGCCATCCGGCAGCAGTGAGGCGGTAGAGAGGAGCGGTGGCGTGTGGGCGAGGGTCTGATTTTCGTACAGGAATTTGTCAGCGGTCAGGATTAGCGCGCATGGAGGGTTCGTGGAGGAATGGAGTCCCGTGCGTGACATAGCTGCCATTTCAGAGACCCTGTTGCCTCATGCAAGAGTGACGAGAAACAGTCTTCTGAAGGAGCGCCAAAACTGACGTCGTCTGAGTATTGAATTGAGGAGAGGTGCATTCATGTAGACCAGAACAGTACGAGGGTTGAGCCACTTCTGCTTGCTGGCGTACTGCAGGAACGTCAAGAGGGTGGACTGGTTGATGGACTGCGCCTGCGTGGCGCGTAGCCACGTTTGGAAACAAGTCCAGACGCATTGGTATTGGCGTCGTGTGGACTGCCTGTGCGTGTTAACGAGGGTGTCAGCCAGCGAGCTATTCAATTTGATCGTGAGCACCGTTTTTTTCAATTTAATGAGAGATAACGCGAGAAGGGTCATGATGTTAGAGAGACCTCCCTGCCTTTGATGCGTTGGGACACGTCAGGGACGAGCGAGAGTTCGTTGAAAGACGCAGCGACCGCGCGCCACCACAGTGCGTTTGGGTGGTCAGGGACCACGAGGACACAGCTGTAGTGGTACGTCTCGAGTTTGTGGAGCACTTGGGGGATCAGGTTGTATGGAGGGAAGAGGTATATTTCCTTCCATTGATTCCAGTCGCATTGGAGAGAATCCACTAAAGCCTCTCGCGGGTGAGGAAACAGAGCTGCAAATAGTGGGAGCTTGTGGTTTCCCGGATGCGCGAAGAGGTCGATGTGCATGGTCCCACGCAGGGGAGAGAGGCGGGAGAAGCAATGAGGCGTCAGCGCACATTCCGTTTCTACCGTTAAGAGACTTGAAAGCTGATCGGGCTAAATGTTCTGCGAACCGGGCAGGCAGGCCGCGAGGAGAGAGAGGTGGTGGCGCTGGAGGATCTGTAGGAGTTGTGCTCGGAAATTCTGCAAGGCAGGGGCCTTGCTGGAGACCAAGTGGTTCACCATGGCCACTACCGCACGGTTGTCGGACATCACGCGGACTGTGGTGTGGTGTCAATGAGCTCGTGCGCCCAGTGCGTGTATAATGGCCAGCGGTTCCCTTGCCGTAATATGAAGATTTCGTTCCCAGGGAGACCAGCGGCTGTAAGACTGTTGGTCGCTGCAGCATACGGCACCACACGCTTTGTCCGATGCATCCATCCATAGGAGGTGCTCCGGGGGAGGCATTACGAACGAAACGGGGGTATGAAGAAATGTCCCGTCGCGCCAGTGCAGCGCTGCCTGGCGGTAGGAATTGTTGAGAGGGCAGGGCTTGCGGGAGAGGTGGAGGAAGCGTGCTGCGATCACCACCTCGTTGAAGAAGTGGCGAGCATGTCGTAAGTACGGTGTGAGGAAATTTAGTATGCCGAGGAAACTCTGATGCTGTCGGAGCGAAGTATCTCCGTGGTCATGTCCCTGCAGCGGTCAATGTGTCGTAAGGCTGGGGCGATGGACCCGACCGCGCCGTTGAATGTTATCCCCAAAAAGTCTGTATGCTGGGTGGGTTCTAGAATAGATTTTTCCATGTGGACGCGGAATCCTAGTTTGAGGAGAAGGTCGCAGGCCGTCTGGGAGTTGCGCCGGCAGTGAAGTGCTGTCGGTGTCCAGAGTAGTCAGTCGTCGATGTAGAAGGCCGCATCTATCCCTTGCTGATGGAGTAAATGAAGAGGCAGCTTCCCAACCGTTGTAAAGATTTTTGGGCCCAGGTTGAGACCGAATGGAAGAGCTAAAAAGAAAAACAGTTTGCCTCGCAGTTTTAAGGCCAGGAACATTTGGAACCGGGGGTGAATTGGGATTTGCGGGAAGGCGTCCTTGATATCCAACTTGGTGAATTAGAGGGGGGGGGGGGTGGCAGCACTGCCTGTATGAGCTGCGGGTTGAACATGCTGTACACGGATACCGGGATGTATCTGTTGAGGTCGGAGAGGTCGATCACCAAGTGATCTCCTCCCAAGGCCGTGAAGACCACGAAGATGCGAGATACAAAAACCGGCTGTCTGGGAACAGCCGAGACTATGCCTATGCGCGGAAATTCTGATATGAGGGGTTCTAGAACGTCCTCGCGTTGTCGGTGAGAGGCTGTGTGATCAAGTGAGGGGGGGGGGGTTCGTGGCATCAATTTCCAGGAGAGGCCTGGGGCGATAATGCGTTTGACCAAGTTCGTGGCTTAGGTTCAGTGCGCGAGGCGGTTCCTGAGGGTTGCCGGCAGAACGTCAGAATTTGAGGAGCGAAGAGGGGAGGCGGTCCCGCTGTCTGTGGTTAGCTGTGGGCTGCGAGCGGGAGAGGGAGGGTCGTTCGTGTACAGAGGTTCCCCGACCCCCTCCGCGACTATCCCTCCTTGGAACGTATTGGGTGGGTCCCTGGGTCCCCAGGGCAGGCGGGGGGTAGGGGGGGTATGGAGCTTGTCCGAGGGGCACCAACGACCACCCGCCTCCTTTGGGTTTGCCTAGCGTCCTGCTGGAATGTGGGGCGCGCCCTGGGCGGTGCTGGTCGGCCACGAAAGGAGCTTCGTGCCATTCCGCCTCGGCTATAGAGGGGATGCTGTGCGACAGCTTCTCTGTGTTGCGGGGTCTCCGTGGAGCAGGGGCAACGAAACCTGATGTGGAGGGGCCCAGAAAGGAGAGGACCTCTGTCCTGCTAAGGAAAGTGTCCAGCGCTTGGCTAGCCTGAAAGATCGCGCCGTCGGTGAATAGTTGAGGTTCAAATACCGGCTCTGCTAGAAGGGCGGTCCGGGCGGATTCCGAAGCGAGCCTGTCCAGCGTCTAAAGCCGAATCTTTTATCTCCACTGAGCTGCGACGATGAGGGATCCCGACAAGAGTTTGTTTGATTTAATTTAAGCCTCATTTCCACCGGAACCTCAACGTGAGTCATAATAGGCTCCTCCAAAGGGCACGACAGTCATTGATTCAGGTAAGTTCGCATGGCCTCGCGTGCGAAAATATTAGTCTCGTCAAGATGAAACCAAGTACACACTTCAACCGCGGCACACTCGCGCACAATAGTTTGTGAACGGAGCCTGTGGTTAGCTCTGACAGAAAACGCAGTGACTGAGGGGTATCTGGCGTGCCATCGGTGAGGACGGGAGTCCGAATGCGCTCAAGAATCCCCGTCAGCTTACAAGTCTTTACATGTGTAGAAAGACAAGAACAGGCTTATTGGCCCAAACTAGGTTGCCTTTCGGTAGAAAGAGAATTCATTCGGAAGAAGAACGTCGAAGAGAGCTTCGTGTGCCATTTCTGTTTTTAAAACATCAAGAAAGGGAACGGCTTAGCTATTTATCGGCGATTTAAGTAGAACTTACCAAGCCGCGACTTGAAAAATTCGATTGTGTTGCTGTTTACAACCTCCGCTGGAAGTTTGTTCTATTCATCGACAACTCCATACGTGACGAAATTGCGCGTGAGGTCGAGGAAGAAAAGTACCCAGCGATTTTCTATCCATTGTTCCTATTCACTCGGTTTGTATCTTAAGTGAATAGACTCGCTCGGTCGACGTTTTCCTTACCCATCATAATATTCCACACTTCGATCATGTCGCCTCTGACTCGACGTTTCTCTAGCAAATAAAGATTGCTTACACGTAACCTGTCTTCGTACGATTTATTCCACAGTTAAGGGATGAGTATGGAAGCTCGGCGTTGATCCTTTTCTAATTTATTAACGTCTCTTCTAAGATATGGAGACCAGAATTGAACGGATACTCGAGATGCGGTCTTATAAATGCATCGTATATCTTGAGCACACCGTCTGAGTTTTTGTACGAGATAGTGAGAGATATCATACCTAGCATTTTGTGGCCTTTCTTAGCAGCATCGAAACATTGCTTGCTACTTTTTAAGTCATTGCTTATGATGACACCTAAATATCTCTTCAGTGACGGGAATGAGTTTCTTTCCAGACATTGAATATTCGTGTTTGGGGTAATGAGGTCCTATGTGAATAACTTTGCGTTTGTCTACATTAAATTTCATTTGCCACTGTTCTGACCAAGCAACAATTTTGTTCAAGTCTAGTTGAATCTGCTGACATTCCAGTTCAGCTTGCACTTTTCCTCCGATCTTAGTATCGTCTGCAAACTTGCTAATGTTTGAGAGTACGTTGCTATAGAGATCGTTAGTGAATATTATAAAGAGAACTGGCCGTAACACGGATCCTTGAGGCACGTCGCTTGTAACATTACCTCAGGGGGAGGGAGCTCCGTTAAGTACAACTCGCTGCCGTCTGTCCGTAAGCCAGCATTTTATCCAGATGTTCAGCTCGTCTCGAATGCTGATGCTGGGAAATTTACCAACTGTGCGCTTGTGGGAAACTTCATCAAAGGCCTTCTGAAAGTGAAGGTAAAGATGTCGATTGGAGATATTGTGTCGTGAATTTCAAATATATTCTTGAAAAAAAGTAGCATGTTCGTGAAACAGGAACGGTTGTGTCTAAAGCCATGCTGAGAGTCGTCAATCAATTTATTTGTTTTTAAGAATTCTGTAATTTCATCCGTTATCAAACTTTTCATCAAGTTGCCAATGACTGAAAGGAGACTAATTGGACGGTAGTTTCTGTTAGACTTTTTGTCCCTTTTATAAAAATTGGGGTAACATTAGCCTCTTTCCATTTAGAGGGCAGGTGCCATTTGTGAGAGATTGGGTGAAAATGTTCGAAATATGTTCGGCGATTTCGTTTGTAGTTTTATTTAGAATTCTGGGATGGACTTGGTCTGGACCTGGAGATGTAGTGACTCAATTCATCTATATATTTGATAACTTCAGCGAGGGAAAAGTTCACTGTCCTTAGAACTTTAATTTGTCTTTCCGCTATGATATCCTCAGGTTCAGGAATATCCTGATTCTCTCACGTGAATCCAGAACAAAAGTATTCATTAAGTAGGACACTCATTTTGGTGACGTCCGTTTCTAGCTCACCAACATCGTTATCGAGAGGACCAATTACAGATCTTGAATTTTTTTGATTGAAACATAACTAAACAATTGTTTCGGATTAGTTTTGGCATTGGTGCCAATTCAATTTTCATAATATTTGTTCTTACGTTTCTGGACTTCCTTTAGATCTCTTTTGCTGATGATGTATTCAGTTATTGCACGTCGTCATGTGGGTGTTTCTGTTTTATCGAGAGCTTGGAATTTTTTCGTGACTGAAGGTGCTGCAATTCTCCTTTCCAGCACTGAGGCTGATTGACCGCTGTTCGCATATTTTTGCGTTGGATATGCTCATATTAAATATTTTCAAGTGCAGTCAAGAAATTGTTAAGCGATTGATTGACATCTTGTCCGAGGGTTATATTTGTTGACGCCATTGACTCTCTTAAGCCATCAAAGTTAGCTAATCTAAAGTTAGGAACTTTTTCACAGTTTGTTGACGTTTTAAATTCAGCTCTATCAGAAAACTGATACTGATATGGTCGGTAGTTCAGAGTGGTGCGCCCACTTTAACGTTCGTGACATGAAAGTCGCTTGCGCTAAATACGAGATCAAGAATATTGCTACCTCTTTTAGATGTCTTCACCATTTGGGTCATGAACTTATAGTTAGCAAATCAATCAGACGTTGGCCGATGGCAGTGCATTCGTCTGATTCCCAATCAATGTCAGGGATATTGAAGTCTCCCAGCACAATACTGTGTTGTGTTGTTACGACATTGACGAGGGTGTTGTAAAGATCGATATCATCTGCAACCTTGCTTTTTCGGGGACGATAGACAAGAGTGATTTGGTATTATATATGTTTACCGACTACTAGGATTGATACTATGTCGTGTCTGCTATTTGGAATAGCGACTTCTAATATTTGCAGTGTTTTTCACGAGAAATAGCCTTCCTCCACCCTCGCTGCCTTGTCTATCTCTGTGAAATAGTGAGTAACCGGGGAGAGTAAACTCACCTAAATTATGCCTGGTGCTCAATTTCATTTACGATTCCGTGATTGCTATTATGTCGATTCTTTCATGCATTGCAATTATACCCAATTCTTCGATTTTATCTCGGAGACTTCTAGCGTTCACATAGTAGCATTTGAGAGTGACGTTATACGCATTAACTTTAAATTCCTTATTTATACCGCTTTTTCTTTGAGGCCTTGTGTCAGAGCCAAAATTTTCGTCTTCGTTTACACGGGTTGTACTAGCGGAGCAGCGACTACTGCCTCCAACTCGGATTGGATTGCCGACAGGAACTTTTTTGCTAAGACCTGCGGTTATGTTTTGTTGGGCTCTTGTGTTCGTTGTGTATCTAGTGTTGGAACGGGAGGAGGTCGTTGGGTCATTTCGTTGGACGATGCTGGCGGAGTTGTGGGTACGATATCGAGTAGGTTATTTGACTTTTTTCGGTGACAAGACCAGCGCCAATGTTTCTAAGGTTGTTTTCAGTGGTATCAAGTCCATACGCGTTTATGCGAGCCTCGTTATTGATTTTTACTAAAGGTATAGTACTTCGAGTCAATCATCGTTTACCAATGATCAGAGAATGGGATTTTCTGTGCTCTGCAGAATGTTGATAGGCGATTGTCAAGAGAAATCATCTTGCTTCACTTTTATCTGCTTTGTTCGGGATGGGGCAGCATACCTTTGACATGGATGTTCGCGTGTGAATCTTTGATGTTGTTTAACATAGTTTCTTACTTTTTCCACGTCGATTCGTTTGCGACACGTTCTTAGCTTGGACTTTTCGTAGAGTTTGTTTAGAAGAATGTATCTTTTCCTTTTCGATTATGCCTTCGACCTCGTCAATTTTTAAATCTGTTTTGCCGAGTATTTGCAGTTAAATTCTCCCTTTTCGCGGATTTGAATTGAAGGAGGTGACATAGTAATCACCAATCAAAATAATTTCCTCGGTATTCTGAGAGTCCATTCCATCGGGCAGTAATACATTAAATCGGTTACGCGTGTTAAGTCGATCATGGTGAGATTGTGGCCCAACGTGTGTTGCATTGTCACAGCGTGGCTGCCTTCTGCTTACATCAGTGGTGTAAAGTGCCTCCCGATCTTTGACTGAATTTTCTATCGATATGATGCGGTCGTTTGTCTCTTCGTCTAGAGCTGTAAGTTTCTTGGCCAGTTCGGAGTTTAGGAGGTGCACTTTAAGTTCTTTCACTTGACTTTGTGTGGCCTCAGCAGTTTCTTTGACAGCTGCTAACGCGCTGTTTATCAGATCTTTGAAATCATGAAATTGTTTCAGCACGTTTTCTAATTTCGATTCAACAGATAGCAATCGGGTATCCGTGTTGACTGTCTGTTTTGGATGAGCCAATGGAGGAGCCTGTCTCTGTTTTGGATGAGCTACTGAAAGCATGATGGATTTGTGCTTTCAATTGTTCGTTTTCCTCTGCCAGTTGACAAAATTTACTGCGCGCTGTCTTGCATTCCCCATTTGAGGAACTTCTTCGCAAGTTTCTGGCAAAGCTAGGAGAACTATCGCAAAACATTAGTTCGGAGGCGTACGATTGGTGGCAAAGGCCACATTCTCGCTTAACATGAACCATTATGAACTGGTCAGACATAGACAATTACACCGCAGGCGGTCGCCAACAACAACCCAGAAGTAACCGAAATAAAATATCTATATGTAAATAAATGACAACCTAGTTCTGACTGATCAGGGCATTAGCTGGGAAAATTTACAGAAATATGACTTATAAAAATGACGCAATAATATAATTTTGAGGGCACTCTAATAATGCTAATAAACTCATAAAATATGAAAAGTTGTGAATAAAAGTAAATACTTACAAGCAATCTTCAAACACATGAATATAAGCTTATCGACCAGTAAACAAGCAACTAAGGAACCTAACCTATCAATACATAAGAAAAATACGGAAAGAAGTTATCTATTGAACACCTGTGCACAAGGTTTATTAGAGTTAGTGATGCGCCGTACCCGCGCAGGTTTTGAGCCACCTGCGTGCGGAGTAGGAAGTCCTTGGTAAGTGCTTCTATGGCAATGTGATGGACCGGGAAAGCGATCTTATCCTTTGTGGAGTCGAAGTGAGCCTTTAGGGAGAGGATCGGAGCGTTCGTGAACTCCATCAGGGACTTGACTACGGGGCAGTGTATTGTGAGAGCAAAGTGCGTGTTAGACCAAGCGTCGATCTCCTTCGGTGCCGACCCGTTGGGCAGGGTGGTATTGATTTGCTCGGGGAGTTTGGACGGTGCATTTGGGATACGTTCCCGAACGAACAAACCGTACTCTCTGATGGCCAACCCGCGATGGGAGGGTTGCTCAACCGCAAAGACACTCTTTAGAAGCTGGAGAGGGAGCTTCTTCGAACCTGCTGGCGGCAGAAAAACTGTGGATCTGCGGACGAGTAGCTGAACCGCGGTGCTGGTCAAGTCCACCGGGGAGAAAATGAAGTCAGGGTCTCTTTCATGAACCTTGATCAGATTGTTAGTGGGCTCTGTGATAGTAGTAGTAGATTGATTTTGTTTTCCTCCGGAGTCCCAACGTGAAGGTTATGCTGACTCCCTCGTAGGACAATTGAAAAGTGGCAGAGTAGGTGCAACGTAGATTCAGAGTAGGTTCAACGTAGATACCGAATAGGTAGTAGTAGATACAGAGTAGGTTTGAGGTGATTCAGAGTAGGTTTAACGTAGATTCGGAGTAGGTTTAAAGTAGATTCAGAGTAGGTTCAAAGTAGATTCAGAGCAGGTTTAAAGTAGATTCGGAGTAGGTTTAAAGTAGATTCAGAGTAGGTTTAAAGTAGATTTGTAGTAGGTTCAACATAGATTCGGAGTAGGTTCAACGTAAGTACAGAGTAGGTTTAACGTAAGTACAGAGTAGGTTTAACGTAGATTTGGGAGGAGGGAGCAAAGGTTCCAAGATTCAGAGGAGCCTCAATTATGTTTTACATTTTCTCAAGAGGGTCCCAAAATGTCTCAAAGGTGTCCCAAAGGGCCCCAGAAAGGTCCAAGTGGGTCCCCATAAATCCTCCCGGTCCGCCAAGTCAGGGGACTCTGTGGTGTAGACCTCGTAGTTGCAGCTCACCAATCCCTCTGTGTACGTCGCACCGAGAGGAGGTACATATCACCTCTCCTCCGGGGAAGGGGGAGAGGCGAGGGGCGGTGTTTCGTCTGCTGCCGTGCAGTCCTCCTTTGCCTTCCGTTTGTTCCTAGTCTCCGAGTAGCGAGGTGAATTCCATTGCGTGCCCGGAAGTGTAAGGTGGCGGGAGTTAGGGTGCAAAAAAGACCTTGTGTCCAATGTGACGTTGAGACGTAGTGTCTCAGGCAGGTGGTATGGAGGTCGTTTTTGGGCAGATGAGAGGCACATTGGGAGCAGGTGGACCGGGAAGCCGATAAGTCTTGCTGTCGGGTGGCTCGGTGGCTCGACGTGGGGAGAGTTTCCGGCATGTTCTGAAATCAGGGAGAGAGAAGGGTAAGCCGGAGGTAAAGACTTGCAGAAAGAGTGTTTCATCAAATCAAAATTTGTGTGATTGTGTTGACCAATTTGGTGCGTCGACCAATTTGGCGTGTCGACCAATCTGGCGTGTCGACCAATTTGGCGTGTCGACCAATTTGGCGTGTCGACCAATTTGGTGTGTCGACCAATTTGGTGTGTCGACCAATTTGGTGTGTCGACCAATTTGGTGTGTCGACCAATTTGGTGTGTCGACAACTTTCTGACTCGTCAACTTTCTGTCTCGACAAATTTGGTGTGTCGACAAATTTGGTGTGTCGACAAATTTGGTGTGTCGACAAATTTGGTGTGTCGACAAATTTGGTGTGTCGATAGATTTCTGTCTCTAAAACTTTCTGTTATGACAAATTGTCGTGTCGTGGGACACAGCTCACTGAGAGCAAATTTAGTTCGGCAGGGCAATAATTGCCGACCCCATCTGTGGCTCTAGGGGCAGTGGGTCACTAATCCACTGCTTAGATGAGCCGCCCCTCACTAAACCTTACCTTTCGAAAAGGTGCGACGATCTTTTGGGATCGAGCGGAAGTATTTTGCGTCCGAAGCAAGAGCCAAGAATGAATAATGGGGTAGCCCAACCCTCGCTCATATAGGATAGGAGGGGGTTGGGGGTTCAGCCGGCAGACGGCTGAGCGCGCCACTCTGTACCTCGAAGACCTTTGGACCGACAGGCGCAAGACGCCATGCGCCGTTAAGCGGCCAAAAGACACAAAGGTCTAAATCGGTCAAAAACTACGTTCAACGGATGTTATCAAAATTATCTAGTAAAATGGTCTCTGTAATGTTTTCTCTTCAGGATTCATTCGAATAAAAAACAGAAACGCAATGCAAAACCATAATATTCTCACTGTGAGTGCACATGTCTTGCATTCTTCATCGAAGGTAGGAAAAGCAAATTTGACGTGCCGAATGCATCATCAAGTTTCAATCTCTAAACCACTTTACATAATCGTGCTCGTTCTTCGACAAGAATATGTCACTAACATAATCGTGCTCGTTCTTCGACAAGAATATGTCACTAACCCTCGTCCTTCTTGTCCTCTATGTTGGCCGCTTTGCCACTCCTCTCCACCCAATCCATTTCTCCTGCCAAGGAGGTCATCCTTCTCGTCCGCCACCTGCTTGGCCATTTTGGCACTTCTACCCCACCCTATCCATGGCCATGGAGGTCATCCTTCTCGTCCTCTACCTCCTTGGCCGCTGTGGCACTCGTGCACCCTCTTCCTCGCACTGGCCAAGAAGGTATTTTTTCTCGTCGGCCACCTTCCTGGCCGCCTGGTACTCCTACCCCACTCTCTTCCTCTCACCTGCCAAGGAGATCATCCTTCTCGGCCTCCACCTGCTTAGCCGTCTTCATGGTCTCTTCGTTGAGAGTGAGCTTCCGCCTGAGCATGTCGAGATGCAGTTCCTTCCTGTCCACCGACTCGCGGAGAGCCTTCACCTTGCGCTGCAGCTGGTACACCGTCGTTGTCTGATGGGGCAATGGGTTGGATGATGGGTGGGGAATAATTGGGGGAGACAGAATATATTCGCTTACAAAACTCTGAATTTATTAACTTCCGTTGATAATGATTTGTTCATAAGAAATAATCCTATGTATAATTTTTGAAACAATACGGATTTGCAAATTCACCGCAAATCGTCAGCACAAGCCCAAGTTTTATAAATACGGAGCTGCTCAAACAAAGGATTCGTCCCTCGCCTTTTATTAAATTTTAAAATAAAATTGTACTCGTTTGAAGTAGTACGTGGATAAATTCTTTATCAGCCAATCAGGTAATTTATAGAGCTTTCTCCAATGATTTTCTCTACCTGTTTACATGTACACATTTCCTGCCATCTAAAAAATGTGCGAACCAGTTAAACTGGAACAGCGCGTTCAGAATCTTGTTCAAAGTATCTCAGTTCATCCACAACACATTTCTCAGATGATGTCATATTATCAACCCCATTCCTAATGATTCATTCAATTTTCATTATTATCATACCAAATATTTCATGAAAGCTGGCAAGTTCAAAACATTGAAGATATTATCTTAACAAGCAGACGGAAGATCGGTGATTAGTGTGGAAGGAAATCGAGTGTGGAGGAAGGTTGAGCACAAAAAGTTTCGATGCTGCTATGGAGTGATCAGTCTTATAATATCGTAACGGAGGGGATGAAGTGCCTTCTTCTAGAGATATATATGAAAGGGATAAGTTAGCTTAGCATTATGGGCGTTTGTGAGTGCTCGCGAACTAGGTAGCGGGAGTAGTAAGGAGGAAAGTAGCATTTTTAGATGAGATTGAGTATAGATAATTTTGGAGGTCGAAACAACATGATGGAAGCTACCAGCGAGAGTTAGAGACGTAGTGCTGCAAACTGTGGTAGGGAGGTGTGGCGTTACAAGTAGAAATGAGAGTGGATAGCATTCAATAGGTTTGCACATGGAGCGGGAGCTGGTGGTAGGAAACAATTTGTTCAAGTGTGAGATGATCACAAAGAACAGATGGGCATAGATGAACCGTGGTGCAGTAATGAATAGTCCGTTGACGGACTTTGTGATTATTTCGAAGGGACGGGTGTGGAGGCTCTTGGATGTGCGGGTGTTGAGAGGAGAGGGTAGAAGCATGTCTGATCATCAACAGGTGGAGGAAGATTGAGATTCGAGCAGGTGTGGAAGGGGAAGAAAAGAAAAGGAGGATGAAGAGAGGTAGTGATGGGACATAAATAGAATGCGGCAGGCAGTGCTGAGGGAGAGAAAAAAAGCCTAGGAAATGGTAAGTTACAGTGGAAGACGCTCAGAAATGTGATGTTCAGATGTGCGAGAAGGGAGTGAAAGGATTGCCGTAAGAGCTGGTGTAGTAGGAAGGGGTGTGCGGATAAAATGGCTGTCGCCAGAAGAGAAGAGGTTCTAAGGAGTGGTTGCAGGCGAGATCGGCGGTGGCCTATACCACTAGCGAGAAAAGAGAAGCTTGTGGTGAAGAGAGCAAAGAGGGACTGTGATGATTGGTGCGGTAGGCGGTTGTGCATGAACTTTGAGGTGAAGATGAAGATATTCTTGTAAGAGGCGGCGAAAGATGAAAACGGCCGGATTTTGTTGGAGAGAAGTGATGGACGGTTCAGGTGGACTGAGTATTTGAAGAGTTGTTGAACATTGAGGATCTCAGATATGCTGACATTGTAAATGGGGATTATGATGAACTGATGCAGATTTGGGGAGCAAGATTGTTGCAGCCATTACCAAGTAAGAGATACTGTAGCGAAAGAAAATATGTTCAGGATTGAGGATTTAAAATAAACTTCACTTGCTAATCTTTCGCTCGATATTTGAACTCATTAACCATTTAATTAATCTATTTCAATAAGAAGATTTGTCCAGATATATTGCCATAAAATTTTTGTATGGGAAGCTAAATCCCACGTGGGCAAAGCAGACTTGTTTTTTTTAGTTGCAGACTAACCATAAACGTATCATCTTTCCTTACTGCACACGAGGCGGTAGAGGAGATGAAAACACGGAAAGCACCTTGATTGGACGGCGTTGCGACCAAGTGCCTAAAGCGTAGTGGACCACGGCGGTCGGGTGATTATAGTGAGACTTCTAAATATGTGTTCGGTGTTGGGCGAGGGGGCGTTGGAGTCGTGAGGTGCTTGCATTGCTTCGCAGAATAAGGGCAACGGAGATACCAAACAATTCAGCAGCTCATGAAGAATATGTTTGTTGTGTGTTGTGGTTATGTTGAACGGGTGAGTGCTAATCAAGAGGATTAGAGTGATAGGAGCATAGTGCGATTGTTGCGAAGTAATGTGATACACAAATATACGTGTAGTCAGTGTCAGGCTACCTACTGCGGGGAGACAACGTCACCTACAGACCCGCATTGCTGAGCGCAAGGGAGTGTCCGTCCGTACTGGTAGACCTGCACTCACTCCGAGCAATGGTAAAATTAGAGACCACGCAATTAGCCATGGTCACCCAATAGTTCAAAGTAGTTTCACAATTGTAGGTTCCACAGTCAAACCGGATTCAAAACTTTTAGAAGGTATTTTGATTCACCAAACTAGGCAGACAATAAATGACATGGCATCATCCACTCATCTTAGTGTTTTAGGTTAGGTTCTTAGAAGAGATTTTATTGTGCACATTTGTTGAAATTTACTTCATTCAGTCTAAGTTCTGTATTTGTTTCAAGTACAGTAGATGATACAATTACTCAAAAGTTTTACTTTTGAATATATAAAGTGAAAATTTATGTTATTAACTGCCTGTATCCTCTGTTTTATCATTAGGATACGTGTACGAGCATTCACGGGCTCGTAGGCCCTTGCTGGCACTACTTCCAAGATGAAGTTTCGCGAGTTTAACGGGAAGTTATTAAAAGGTTGGTTGTCTTCAATTTATTCCGTAAACTGCACAAGAAAATTTTAATATATAACAAATATGAACTTTACCAGACCTAACAGAAGATAAATAATTAGACCTCGTGACAAAAGAGAAATTCAGCCTAATAGAAAAGAAAAACGTAGATGAAACATTAGTCAACATTAACACTGTAAATTACACCTAAAGTTGACGCGGTAAGGAAAAAGAGAACTTCCGAACGGACATTGGTCGTTCCTAAAGCTTGATATCGAGAGGCGCGAGATTCACTGATTCACGGTTGAAATGAACACACGATCAGCAGTTATGCATAGTAGTGGATTCATGAGGTGAATGAGGAATCTAACCTCGGCAAATAAGAGTTTGGATTTTTTGATACAATAGTATTCTTAGGTTTCAACCTAAACACACACGAGGTAAATGTTACAGTACCCGAATGGACCTTCCCCAATATGTAATGGGTTAGGTGTCGTGCCTAGAACCAGAGTATAAACGCTGTCAGTAAGACTAATATCGCCCGGAGCGAGAAAGCGCTTCAGATCATTTAAGTCGCATTCTGAACACAAAGGAATGCATACTATTTAAGGTAGGCGATTATGATCTGCACAACTGCGAACCAAAGTTTCATAAACGATCGCATGGTGGCACTTTCACTAGAGCCGAGAAACCTCGGCGAGAGAAATAAGGTAGTTCGTGAAGCGATATGGGATGAGTTTATCCAGCGTTGAATCAACGATCACTCAGAAGATATTTTCAAGCTAGAGCAGGGCTCGAGCATTGACAAGCGCGCTTGCAAACTACTATGTGCACGCAATCGTTAAAGTGAAATATTCAGACACGACGCTACGCTAGCACTTCAGATTAAATAGTACAGCAGAGTAACTTCAATGATCGCTAGTAATGAATGACTGAAATGCAACGACATGGTCAGCTTTAGATTTGGAGAAATCCATTAACCGAATGCTCCACTCACACGGTGATCAGAGCAGTCGACACAAAGGCAAGGTTGACTAGCGACTGGCGCTAGAAAGTCAGTTCCTGACTAAATAAAGGCAGGCGTTCTTCTTCTTTACGCCATCGCAACAGAGCGAAAGAAGGGAGGAAGGTTTGAAACACATTTCGATTTAAATGATAAATACAAAATATTATTGCTACGTTGACAAAACACACAACCGAGATGAACGACACACGACAGCACTTTGAATATTCTTCGCTGCAACGCGGCACAATACGACTATCCCGACATTAGTCAATGGCGAGGAACAGTGTAGCTTTATAAGAGGTAGAGGGTGCGCAGATCAAATTTTTGCAGTAAGACTAGTCTATGAGAAATACCTTGCAAAGGGAGAGGATGTGTTCTTGTCATTTAAAATCTGGAAATGCCTTACAATAGGGTTGGCAAGGAGGCGTTGCGTAGGGTGTTACGTTTGTATGGAGTGGGTGAAAATTGGTCGACCGGTGTCCTATGTTCCTTATGTTGGCAGCAGGGCGTGTTTCAGAGTAAGATGCGAGGTGAGTGCGCGGTTCCCAGTTTTAGAGCGACTGAGATTAGATTGTGTTAGACCGCCTCTGTTGTTCAATCGTTTCATGGATGTAATGGGGAGGAAGGTGGACACGCGTGTACTGTGGCGAGGCTTACAGTGGTCGGGCGGATCTGTCAGTGGAGTCAGTTGCAGTTTGCGGATGATACAACACTGTCGGCAGATTTGGAAAATGATGTGTTGGCTAATGTCGCAGTTTGGTAAAGTGTGTGAGAGGGGGAAGCTGCGAGTTACCATCAGCAATAGTAAAGTGGTGGTGAATCGTTCGAGAAATGACGACGTGAGCGGAGTCAGTGTCCGGCTAAATGAAGAGTTATTTTAGGGAGACGAGTGTTTAAAGTACTTGGGCTCTCATGTGGGACAGAATGGATCAGTGGGAGCTGAGGCAAATTAGTGAGTAGTATGTTGGGCGCACAAAAACAAGAGTGTAAAGATCTATTGGACAATGGGTGAGGAAACACCGAGAAGGTTGCTTGTTGAGGGGGAGGGGGGTTGTTGTCCCAACTTTCCTCTAAGAGGCTGACATTGGGAAGGAGGGGCGACAGGGGGAAAAGAGAAGAAGGTTGAAGGTTTCCGAGATTAAATGTTTGTGAATTATGTCAAAGTGACGCTGATGGATAGTTTCAACAAAAACGTAGTTCAAATTGGAATGGAGATTGTGAGGGCGTTGAAAAACAGAGTCGATTCAAGTGTTCGTAGGTTCGGAGGTGGTTCGACGATGTTCACAAGTGGAAGAAGACCACAACAGACCTTTTGGCACAAATTTGGTTGGCTTTTGAGAGCAAAATGATTAGTTCTGATGTAGGTGTGGATAAATATTGGGAGTTTGTTGAAACGAGGGATGGAGTGGAAGTGAATGGGCATAAGTGTATAGGTAGACCGTAATTTGGGGGGATAAATGGCATCCAACAGGCATTTGGGGTGAGAGACAACTATGAGAATTTAGCGAGTGAGCGAGCGTGCAGTTGACTGGGGTCAAGATATTAGAAGAAAGATCAATAGTTGATAGAAGACTGAATTGGAAAGTGACACAGAGTTGTATACATACAGAAATAAATTGCCAGTGCACTCATTTTCACGTCAATCTCTCGGTTGACCAAAGCTACCATAAAGTTGGAGAATCGAACGGGGGTAAGGAGGGTGAAGGCTTATAGACACGATCAACGGGGGTAAGGAGGGTGGAGGCCTATAGACACGATCAACGGGGGTAATGAGGGTGAAGGCTTGAAGACACAGTTAGAGCAGCTCATGCAGAACTGTCAAACTTTGGATAAAGTCGTTGATTGACTGGACCAAAAATTCGATAAAGTTGTATACACTACCTTAATGAGAGTATTAGTTTCCACATCAAGTATAGCACAGCATTACGATCTCTGATGTAACTTAGGTTGCAGCGACGGTTGCCTCAACCAGATCATCTGACTATATACGCCAAAGCTATAAGCCTTTTCTACTTGACGGCAACCACACAACGCCCCGTCGGTTCAAACCGTTTATAACACTAAATCAGAAAATTCGTAAAATAGGAATTTGTATGCGGGCGTGCGATTAGTGAGAGACCCATTAATAAGTAAGAATTTGGATGATGTCCCTTTTTGTAGCGCTCCGTTGGGTTGTTGACACCGTGACGCTTGTTCCGTCCTGAGAGGAGAACAAACCCCTAACTCGGTTAACGATGAGCTTATGTTAGTAAATAAGTGTAATTTAAACTTCTCAGTAGATGAACGTGTTCATCTATAACATTAACTTATGACGCAGGGGAGTATAACTTGACTGGTTGTCCCCGAGATGCAATTATACTCCACAATTATTGTAAAAATACGAATGATTTTGGGAACACGAAGCATTAATCGGAACTAAAAAGGAAATGTCAAGTGAACTGTTTAACGCAAGATTTACTTACAGTACAATGCAAATGTAGTTATAGCACATTGATGTGAGGGGAAAATAATCGTGAATGACTGAGTTTTGACGCGGCCCTGATGCGTTTTGACACCTTTGACGTTTCGGTGAGAAAAGGGATGGGCGAGATCGTTTGAGGGGCCGACAATTATGACGCAGCAGGGGACGCCAGCGAAAGCTGTTGGGCCCTGCTGCTGTTACTTATCAAGATCTCACTCCTGACCCGAAGTGTGTTGCGGGGTTCTGAATAGACACTTTCACACAAAAGTGCTCTAATTTGGTAGGTGAGTGAGTGCCTGAGAGAAGAGTGTGATGTGAGTTGGTCCACCCTCTTCAGTGGTATTCGGGGCTGCGTCGGTCTCTTTACGAATCTGTGACAAACACCACCCATTCGGGAGTATTCGGTGTTGTGTCAGTATTTTATCGTTCTACTCGTTATATATTCACTATAGACGTACTAACTTGATGAGATTAATTAGGTTATAGTGTTCGACAGTATTGCTAGAGTAAAATATTCGTCATCTGGGGCGCTTCACTAGAAGTATACCATTTAAAATATACTTTAATTGTATTTGTAACCAGTGCATAGGAATATAACTTAGAAAAATGTATGTTCCACGCAGTCTTTATGCTCTATGATATTGGATCTGGCGAACGCTCTAGATTAAATCGGAGAAGTATTCTATCTGATGTGTATATTCTATTGGTTGTTATTGTACAAGTATTCTACATCATTTATTGCACCTCTCAATCACGTATATCGGTCAATCGTCTTGGTACTATATTAACCTAAAATATGTACGTTTGTTGTAGGTTCCCTCTTGCTTTAGTATGTTATTCGTATATTATTAGAGTATGGTAGATAATTTGAGTGAATTTTTTCGCTGTTAAGTATACCATCAAGTAAACAATTAGGTAAACCATTAAGTAAACTATTAAGTAAACCATTCAGTATACCATTAAAAGGCCGTCTTACCCGACCTAAACTTAAGCGATCTCACTCAATTAATTGCCTATCAGTTGAGTAAACCTCCCACGTCAGTGAATGCAATCACTCGTGACGGATTACAAATGATACTTTTTACTCTACTTTTTATCGTTTCGACTACGAACGTACAAAAGATTTTGACGAGGCCGCCTATACGCGGGTAAATGCACTGTATAACCACATGCTATTTTCTACTGTCAACTTTGTTTTAGCAAGACCGCCTATACGCGAGTAAATGTACTGTATAACCACATGCTGGCCATTCTCAACTGTCAACTTGGTTTTAGCGAGCCCGCCTTTTCGCGAGTAAATGTACTCTGTAACCCCTATGCTGGCTATTATCTACTGTCAACTTTGTTTTAGCAGCAATTGTAAACAGCTTCGAGTCATGCCTTATA
>SDVV010003091.1:0-21852 GCA_016164225.1 Gammarus roeselii | reverse complement strand
AGGTGACATGATAGAAGTGTGGAAGATTATGAAGGGTAAGGAAAACGTCGAGCGAGCAAGCCTTTTCACTTTAGATGCGAACGGAGTGACCAGGAATAATGGATACAAAATTGTTGGCGAGCGTTTTACACTCGATATCACGCGTAATTTCTTCACGTATAGGGTTGTCGAAGATTGGAACAGACTTCCCGCGGAAGTTGTGAACAGCGATACAATCGAAACGTTTAAATCACGACTCGATAAATTCTACCAAAATCGCCGCTAAATAGCTCCCATCTATAGCGCTTTCACCAGTATATTTGTGGAAAATGGTGTTCGGCACTGACCCCATACGGTTAAGTTAGTGCCAGAACCTGGCAGTGGCACGGTAAATAAGGTGCCCGGCATTGGTACCTGCTCGTTGTATTTCGGTTTTCGAGGAATGAAACTGTACGATCTCAGATCAACACCGTGGGTGTTGATCTGGTTGGTGGCTTTTCTCCAGGTGCTTATTTGAGTCGTTTCGATAATCATTGTTAAATGTTGTTTCCATCAACAAACTTTCCCTTTCTTGATCTATTAAAACAGAAAATACACCGACAAAAGACGCTATCTTAGTCGTTCTACTTCAGAACTTACCTCCTTCTATTAAAAGGCAACCCAGTTTGGGCCAAAAGGCCTGTTGTTGTCTTCATACACTTGTAAACACTTGTAAACAACACCCTCATACAGCCCTCTCGTTGCTTCCATCCCCAACGTCCTACAGCTCATTACACTTTAGTGCACCCAACACTTTACATCCCACCTTCACTCGCGTCTTCACTTCAGTTTCCACTAGTTCAGTTTTCTCCACATGGGAGCCCAGATACTTAAAACATTGAACTTCCTCCAAGAGCTCTCCATTTAGGGTGACACTAACTTTGCTCGCATTGACAGTCCTTGAGCATCTCATTACTTCACTCTTACCCACGTTCACTTGAAGCTTCCTCCTCTCACACACTCGACCAAACTCAGACACTAGCCTACATAGCTTCTCCTCCGAATCCGCGACCAGGGCCGTATCATAAAATAGCAACTGGCTCAACTGCCAACTCCACCCATTTGCTTCCAACAGTTCCAAGCCACGACCCAGCACACTCGCGTTTACCTCCCTGACCACTCCATCCATATAGAGGTTGAACAGCCAGGGAGACATCATGCAGCCTTGTCTCAGTCTCACTTTCACTGTGAACCAATCACTCACCTTGCTCCCCACTCTGACACATGCTCGGCTGTCAGCATAGAAACTCTGCACTGCTTTCAACAGATGTCCGCCCATTTCATACAAACTAATCACCCTCCACAGCGCTTTCCTCTCAATTCTGTCGTATGCCTTCTCCATATCCATGAAGGCCCAGAACACATCCTTTCCTTTGGCAAGGTACTTCTCACATACTTGTCTCACTGCAAAAATCTGATTGGTACACCCTCTACCACTGCTAAAGCCACACTGTTCCTCTCCAATTGTGTAGTCCATACTGTCGCTAATCCTTTTGATCAGCACTCTCCCGTACAACTTACCAACAACACATAACAGACTGATACCTCTGGAGTTGCAGCATTCATTTTCATCTCCTTTGCCCTGATATAGCGGAACAATGCAGGCACTGCGCCACTCACTCTGTACCATGCCTGCCGCAAAACATAAGTTCAGTAACCTCACCAACCATTCGACAATCGTTACTCCACCCTTCTTCAGGCACTCGGTCACAACTCCATCCAAACCAGGGGCTTTCCCTGCTTTCATCACGTCCACCGTCTCCTGCACCTCTTCCCTGGTAATGTCCGCAACAAGTCTTTCTCCCGAAACTGGCATCCAAGCACCACCACCCACAGCAACAATGTCATCCTTGACATTCAACAACTCATCAAAATACTCTGCCCACCTCTTCCGTACATTACCACTTTCCAACAACAACTGGCTGTTTTCATCTTTCACCACTTCCTCCTTTCTGGTCTCTCCCTTTCTCTCCCTCTTCACCTCTTTCCAGAACATCTTTTTGTTCTCAAAATTCTGACACAACTGTCTGCCCCACCTGGCATCAGCGTCCCTTTTGGCTCTCCTCACCACCGGCTTCACCTCATTTCCCCTCTCTTTGTACCTTACACAAGCCACCTCGGACTTCACCTGCAACCACTCCTCAAACGCACCTCTTTTCCGTGCCACCGCCAGTTTGACCTCCTCGTTCCACCACTCGCAGCCTTCCCTCCTGCACCAGCCCACATGACGCGCACCACACACCTTCTGCTCACATCTAAGCAAGGCATCCCTTAACATCTCCCATTCTTCCTCCACATCTCTCAGATCCTGTCCTCTCACGTTGTCATATTCTTCCTTCAACGCCTGCTGGAACTCCTCGGCTCTACTTTTCACATTCAGTCCACTCACTTTCACTACCTCTCTTCTTCCTCCCACTCGTTTGTTGCCCTTCCACTTTTGCTCCACTCTCAATCTACCTCTCACCAGCAGATGGTCAGACACTCTTCCACCCTCTCCTCTCAACACCCGCACATCCAGCAGCCTCCCCACCACTCTCCTCAATATCAGCACAAAATTCATCAGTGCTCTTTCCACCATTGCACCATGGGCCATCCTTACCCATGTGTACTTGTGAATATCTCGCTTCTTGAACAAACTGTTCCTGACCACCAACTCCTGCTCCATACACAGGCCTATCAGGTTTTCTCCGCTGTCATTCCCATCGGGAACGCCATACCTCTCTATCACATTCTCCACCATTTCATCTCCAACTCTCGCATTAAGTTCACCCTGTACAACTACATGGAAATGACCTCCAAAACTCTCAATTCACTCACTCAGGTCAGTCCAGAATTGCTCCCTCTCATCACTTCTCCCGCTGCCAGGTCCCTAAGCACTCACAAATGCCCATCTTTCTACGCCTAACTTGACTTTTACCCACATCAATCTTGGGGACACCTCCTTCCATTCAATAGCGCTACCAGTCAACCGATCACTCAATATCAAGACCACACCTTCTTGTGCCCTACCTTCCTCAACACCAGACTTCCAACTTTGTCTCACTCAGCGCCAACACATCAAACTTCCTTCTCATAACCATCTCACCAATCTTCCTCCTCTTTACATCACTTGTACTACAGCTACGCACATTCAGCGACCCTAACAATAGGGTTCAAAGAGGCGTGTGCCTCTCCTCCCCCCACTCGTCTTGCCGTTCTTGAGGAAAGGTTTTACAGAGAACAGGATTCCAAGCCCTTTGCTCCGCCCTTTTAGTCGCCTTTCTCGACACGCATTAGTTAGGGTAGCACTATTCAACTCCCGGCTATGATTTGCATATTTTGATGTTAAATAGGCAATAATTACCTGTGATCTTCTGGATACATACTAACAAGCTCTGCTTTGATTATATTTCTTCTGTACCTTAATGGCTGTACCAAGTGATATTTAATAGTCTACTGCCGTATGATTCCTCTAATTATCGTGGTTTCAATTATGCAACTGTGCTGCTTTCACAATGTACCCATCTGGGTTAGCTGCGGCCTGTCTAGCCACTATATTACTAATTATGCCTGAACTGGCATTGATTGATTTGATGCTCAATTACTGATTTAGCTACTGACTTCCTCAATGATATTATAAAGGCAGCTTGCCTTTCTTATATGTACTTAATGTTTAGGTTGTGTGATCTATTATTATGATTTATCTATTGCTTTGAGAGCAGTCTAACTGTCTCCTTCTCTAGTCTGACAGTCATTGACTGCTCTACTCTATTTGTGCCTGGTCACCTGAATGGATGCCAGACTATGCTATTTTTTTTATTTGGCTGCCATCTTTTGGGCAGCTTTTGGTTACTTACTGTTGTGTAAACACACACAGTTTGATGGTAGACTCCCAGTCAGGCCAAGCTGTGCTGTCCTAACCTAAAGCCGAAATGAGCCCCGCTCTACCGCAAGGTAAAGACTGACAGACCAATGTCACCCTGGATGTTTCAGACCAAAGTCTAATGCAAATAGCCCTATGAGTGTAGTTTCCCACCTGAGTTTGATTGGACTTGATTTGGGTCTCACTTCCGCCAGCCCATAGGTACAGAAAGAAAAGAGTAGGTAACCAACCCCAAGCTTACCTGATAATTGCCTCCGACAGACGTATCAGGCAAGAACTAAGAAATAGTGAAAATAGAACTATCAGAATGGGATGGACCCCAGATGAAGAATAGACTATGATAGTAGGGAAAGGTAAACAAAATGACACCAAGACTCACAAGACTTTCCTAGGAGTTGGGAACTGGACCCCATGAATGGATTTCCAATTGTTGAATTAATGATGATTTTAATTAGCTATCTATAATGGGCCTGAAGAGGGTTCTATTTATTTGGTGGATTAGGGTGGAGTAATTGGAATGAAAATGAGAAATCATGAAATACTAAAATTAGAATGATTTATTCACTACTGGACTTAGCTATCCGCCAACTAAATGATAAGATATGATAGTCTTTGGCAGTTTGAGCAGCAATCAAGATTTACAGGATGGTTAAGACAATTGCCACTCCAAGTATGGTATTCAAGACTGTGCAGGAAAGTCTCCCAATCAAGTTTATCTTAGGAAGATTGGATGATGACTTACAGAATGAATTCTTACCATCATAGGAATCCCTCAGTTATAGCCTACAACTGACTTACACTCAATGAAGTGTGCGATAAGAACAACTATTTAGGTACTGCTATGACTTGTATCATGATCCAGTTACAACAGCCGCAGTTCTAGAAATAGGATGCACCACTGTTTCAAACACCCGCCGGTACAGTTTGTCAAGGACACATCCGTAGTCCCAGCCACTCTACTATTAAATAACCAGTTACAACCATTATTGGGGGTTATGAATCTTGCATCAGAAGTGCAGTACTAAATGGAGGTTCCTCTACAACAACAGAAACACTAACATGAAAACTAGGTACATTCTATGTATATATATACTTGAATACTGTGAACCCCCTAATCCAAAGCATGCAATACTAGCTTATATGGATTTTTTTTGCCAAATTAAACAGGATATTTTGTGCTCCAAAAAACTGGCTTGATAGCCTCTCTAATTGAATCTCTGGAAGTTTAAAAGCTGCTTCTGAAAAAAAGCAAAATACAGATAAAAAAGGGAGATGGTTTCAAGATGCACTGATTCAGCTACCTGGAGATTGAAGATTGAAAAGGACCCCTAAATCAATTAAATGCAGTGTTGTAAATTAGATGAGGTTTTCCTGAGCAATGCAGCTTTTCAAGTGGACAGTGCTAACTTGTAATTAATTGGGAAAATGGTCTCACCTTGAGCCTTGTGTCATGCAGACCTATCCGCAGGATCTCAGGGTTCCAGTGAAGACAAGGTATCCCAGGTCAAACACCAGCCAGGGATGAGGTAAGAGTCAGCCAAGAGATGAGCAAGGTAATGAGCCCCTATGTAACTCTCAAGTTCAAGTACCTCATCAGGAAGTATAAGCACAGAGCATATACTGAAATTAATAGCTTTAATATAGGTACTCTATCTGCAAGTATAAAGCAGAAACACAGGGGTTAGGAAATGAAATGTATTTCCGTTACACACCATCCTGCTCTGACCCTATCCCCTTGAACAATAAGTGTGATGTCAATGATCTGAGCAGTTTTTCAGACAACTATAAACCTGCCCTTTCTTTTATTATCAAGGGCATTTGTGCAATTTGGACGATACTATCAATGTTCACTGGCGTGCGTACATATTGCTCTTGATGTTCTAAATGATTGTAGGTGGGGATTTGTTGTGTCTGAGTCTCTATCATACTCGAATAAATAAAATGTACTGTAATTGAACTGAACTGCTTAGTTGTAAATCTTGCATTGCATTGCTGTTAGAGCTGACTTGTCCCTGTAGCTGTTAACCTTGTACCAATCTTGACGATGCTACCTGTATGCAGGCTAGTGCTTACATATTACTCCTGAAATTCTATGTGATGGGGAAGCATAGATTTGTTTAGTCTGATCGATTTTCTTGTGTGCATCTGACGTTGCTGAAGTTTTCAAATTGTTCTAACTTGGAACATTATTTTTCTTGCTCACAGCGGTGCGCAGCCTACTGGAATCCATGATCTTCAAACCCTACGGGGGAGCCCGTTTTGACTCGCGTTCAGGCTCTAGTGGAGATAGACTATAATCAAATCAAAATTACCCCTGGGGGTGGAAGCTCCATCAAGTTATTAAGTAGATGCTTATGGGGGATTTCATCAAAGGCTTTTTGAAAGTCAAGGTAAATTACTTCAATTGGATTTTTTTGTCGTGGATTTCAATTATATTCATGGAAAAAGTAGCATGTTTGTAAAACAGGAACGGTTGTGTCTAAAGCCATGCTGAGAGGTGCTAATCAATTTGTTTGATTCTAAAAATTCTGTTATCCCATCTGTTATCAAACTTTCCATCAATTTGCCAATGACTGAGATGAGACTAGTTGAACTGTAATTTCTGGGATTGTTCTAACTTGGACAAAATCATTTTTCTTGCTCACAGAGGTGTGCAAGCCTACAGGAATCCATGATCATCGAGCCCTACGTGTGCCCGTTTTGACTCGCGTTCAGGCTCCAGTGGAGATGAGGCTAAAATCAAATGAAAAAAAAACCTGGGGGTGAAGGCTTTGTCAAGTACAACTCGCTGCCGTCTGTCCAGTTGTTAAGCACGTCTCAAACCGATGCTATTGTTACCGCCTCCAATATCTTAGTTTTAGTGTCAATATAGTATTGACTGTTTGTTCTTTACTGAATAACTTGCATAAAGTCAACAAGGATTGAGAACCTTAACTGGGCAATTAAACTCCATTTCTTTACCTCACTTGTATATGTAGCTATTATAGAAATCAACAGTATAAACTCTCAACACGGCACAGACATAATTGGAACAAATGAATGCACAAATCAATACATGTAAGATTAACACCTCTCAACCGCAGTGACAACAATAACCATTGCACGCATCACCTAACACAATGAATGACAAATGGCAAAGAACTAAGACTCATGAGCAATAACAGCAAATGCATGACCAAATCCCAACAATGAACACTTGTGGCCATGCACATGTAATATATAAGTTACTTGCCCAAACCATCACGTAGCTATAGCCCTAAATAACATGGACAGTTAACCACCAGATCTCCCATGTAATGAGTACAACACTGAGTAGCAAAATATACACCGGCATTCACCAGTACTTCCCTCACAATCACGAGGCTGACAAGTAATAGGTTGACCATAGAATTGCACAACCTGTAATTATTGTAGAACTCCTGGAATCAAAAATAACCCGTATATGGACCGCGAGAGTACAAGGGTATTAACACAGCCGCGCTCCGGACAAGATGACACAACTGGTCTCAATAACCAACCCTCAGGCCTCCAAGCCAAGATGCAGCCATTAAGGCCAGGCTTCAGGCAGCTAGTAACGCAGGTACCATCGATAATAAATGTAATTGGCTTACACCAAACTTGAACCAACTAAGGTTGAGCATCAGGCACCCAGCTGGTTGAGTAGGGATCCTGGCACCCATTATGATGAGGACAGGCCCAGGTAAGCTCCTTTTTGTCCTCAATACCCCCCCCCCCCCCCCGTCTAGTGCACAGGAGAGGTCAGCAAGGTCATGTTCTGCTGCACCAGGAATCCAGGGGTATGTTGTTGCCGGGGGTGGCTTTGGTTATCCCAAGCTATCAGCTACCCTGGTCATTCTATTCTTTTGCCTATGCATGGGTTGCCCTGGTTGATGCTCATTTAAGTGAATAAATATATATTCCTGTATATAAGTATATAAACTCCATTTGAGTCTGGTGGAAATGAGGCCCAAATCTAATCAAATTCATTTGAGTGCACATAATACCTTTATGTATAAGTTACATCTGTTTTCTGCAGACATGGGTTTGCCAACTGTAACATATGCCAAGTGGTCAGATTAAGTACTTGTGCCTGCTAATTTACTGAAGTCCTTGTGCTTGTGCTTGCTTGTGCTTGCTAATCTACTAAAACTTTCTTCAGCCTAAGAGAGTATTGTGGCCACTGCACTGGGTGAGTTGTATATGATTTGGGGTGCATTTGAGTTGTAAGTATTACATCAGTTTAGGTTAAGGATTCACTTGATCAAGCATGGTTGGGGTTTATGGTTTCTGTCTTATTATTTGATATATTCTTTGTGCTTTGATATATTTGGTTGCAAATTTACTTTGCAGAAATTCTTATTTGGTGAGCGATTCATTATGGCATTAAATATCATTTCTGCTTATTCATTATTGATTTGCTGTATTGCTACTGCTTTTACTTGATTCAGTGCTGTTGCTCATGTATGTTTTGCTTCGTTCATTGATAAGCTATTGGGTTAAAGTCTTCCTTTCAATCGCCCTTATTTACCCATTTTGGTACTTAATTTCCCTTTTTGCTTGCTTTTATTTTCACATGCGTGAATCAGGCTTTGCTAGATAATCAGCTATTTACATTCATGAGTTATTTTATAATTTTCCTTTTATTTGCTTGCCTTTGGGGTGTTCTGGCATGATAAATAAGATTATTCAAGATTCAATTCAATTAATTCTAAATAAAGAAAATTTAAGTACTCCTCCCTGGAACTCCAAAGGAAGCACTTCAGCTGACCGGGAACTGGTTGTTGATCTGTTTTCTATTATTTTTATTCCCATCAACTCTACCACCAGAGCACTCCACACAGCTGGCTGTAGGCAGGAACACCCAAGAACCCGCTGGAAGCCCGTTCAACGGCAGCTGACACCTCGCCCTGACTCAACTGCTCCTGCAATTATAATGATGTTCAAGTATGGACAAAGACCAAATTGTAGTATTGCACACAGCATCACTCATCAGGAACACAAACAGTACAGGTACTCTTGTATAGACTCAACAAGCCCATGACAGCAATACCCAAACTGCCTCCCATGCCTGCGTGCCCTGTTGGCGGGGCTGTTGGGGCTGTGGGGGGCTGCAAAGGTGAGATTGCTGGATGCACGACACACTCGGACGGCACCTGCCAAGTTGCCATGCTAACGGCTTGGTGCAAGTAAATATTACGCAGAACACCCAAGAACAGATAGAAAGTACTTCTCATCAACTCTAGAAAATCAGGGAAGATCAATCAAAGGAGGAACCATGACAATGTAACAACACATAAAAATGCATGTTTACTGGTTCATTGGTACCACCAGGCTCAATCAAACCATTGCTTACAAATATCACTACAGGCTGCACACCACTCACAGTCAATGGGATCTAACAAGTCGAAATTGTTGCTTACCAAGGTTAAAATAAGAAATCACCTCACTGCTCACAGGACTCAAGGATGGTGACAACAGTTATACAAAATGGAACATGAATAGTTACATAATTGAACATGATAAGATTAGAGGGCCAAAGTCTCCCAGTATACTTAATGGTACATGAGCAATTAACTTATATTGTCACTCAGGCGTGAAACTTCCACTCAGTTGCAATCAATCAAACTGGTGAACCGGTAAACCAATGCCATTTCCCCGAGAAAGCAACATAACCTCTTTTAACCCGTACAGGGGCTCAGGATTTTGTCATTTTGTGTGAAAAAAGTTCTACCCCAATTACAGCATACCCAACCTTGGAGAGCTGTGCTGTCAAGGATACAGAGCCATTAGTTTCAAGACCGTTGATGCTAACCCAATCCTAGGGAGCTCAGTCAGGCCAAACTACTAAGTATGGTTACAGGATCGGTCTCGCGCATGCAAGGTCCAGGAATCAAAATGTTACAGTCAATGACTAAGCACTTATCAAGATCAACAGTCTATTGTGAACCTGCAATGGTAGAAAGAGAATGGCACATGATCGGGTTAGAAAATGGTTTGACCACAATAATATCAGATTGAGGACTTTACCCAAAACACTGTGAATTGAGTTGATCTTGAGGTGCCACCACACTGTGCAAGTTACTAACTAGACGCTTGTGGGTGATTTTATCAAAGGCGTTTTGAAAGTCAAGGTAAATTATATCAATTGGAGATTGTGTGTTGTGGATTTCAATTATATTCATGAAAAAAGTAGCAGGTTTGTAAGACAGGAATACTAGTGTCTGAAACCATGCAGAGAGTTGCCAATCAATTTGTTTGGTTCTAAGAATTCTGTTATCCTATCTGTTATCAAACTTTCCGTCAATTTGCCAATTACTGAGATGAGACTAATTGAACTGTAATTTCTGGGACACTTCTTGTTGCATTTTTTAAAATTCAGGGTAACCTTGGCTTCATGTCATTTAGAGGAGCAGGGGCCATATGTGAGAGATTAGATAAAATGTTACATAGAAGTTTATCTATTTCGTTTTGTTGCCAATTTGCCAATTACTGAGATGAGACTAATTGAACTGTAATTTCTGGGACACTTTTTGTTGCATTTTTTAAAATTCAGGGTAACATTGGCTTCATGTCATTTAGAGGAGCAAGGGCCATATGTGAGAGATTAGGTAAAATGTTACATAAAAGTTTGGCTATTTTGTTTTTAATCTTTTAGAATTCTGTTTGGACCTGGTGAAGTGTTGGATTTTTTTTGCTGTTCTGTTGATTTGGGGTTGTTTGCACTGTTTGAGCAAGCTCCAGATATTGACACACGTCATTCTTCCAAGCTGGTGGTTCCTCGCTGTTGAGCCGACTATAAACATAAATTCTTTCTTTCTCCTTGTGTTCACGTCTGAATTAGTCCGTCCTCTGATTTGGTGCAGTGCAGTTCCCTCCATGGCTTCAAGGTAGGCCTTGGCTGAGGAGTTGAGGAGGGTGTTGTATGAGTTTTGCTAGGTATAGCAGATTTGATTTTTTGGTTTTGTTTCCTTGTTTTGTCAGTTGTGTGCAATTGTTAAGTGTCTTCAGTGTTTTTTGTCAACCTGTTAAGCGCAATCCAACCAGGGCCTTGCTGCAATTGTGATAGTTTTGTTCTTTAGATAGCTGCCGCACTAAGGTATACTACCTTTCATGCCGGCATGCCCTGTTGGTGGGGCTGTGAGAGGCTGCAAAGGTGAGATAAACATCGGCTGGACCTGATGATTTTGCGACTTCCAATTTATCCATATATTTAATTACTTGGGCAGGGGAAAAGTTCACTGCTGAGGGCTTCAATTTGTCTTTCCGCTATAATATTCTCAGGATTAGGAATATCCTGATTCTCTAATGTAAAAACAGAACAAAAGTATTCATTAATTATGGCACTCATTTTTGTGTTGTCCATTTCTAGCTCACCAACATTGTTTGTGAGTAGACCAAGTACAGTTTTTGATCAGTTTTGCTTGAAAAAAAAAACTCTTGAATGGGGGTGACTTCTTCCGGTGTGGTATGGGCTGGGACTTGAGACTGACCCCTAGCCTTCAGCTGGGGAGCTCGGTTTTACTTGCTCTAGTCCAAAGGGGCCCCTTTTGCCTCTCAAGTTCTAGCCCATACCACACCGTCCCAGCCCATACCGACATCTGGCAATGGGGACAATACCTTCCTATACAAGGAAGGGGACCAGAGGCTTCTCCATCAGTCTTGGTTCTGACAAGCTCTGAGGAGATCACCCCGCATTACATATACATATATATAGCCGTGTAGCCGGGGCGTAGAAACTTGCTACTGTAACCACTGCATGTCGTAAAAGGCACCTTTAAGGGCGCCCTGTAGCTGAGTAGAATTGTGCTACGCAACCCCTGCGTTTCATAAAAGGCAACTAAAGGAGACAGAGCAAGGGGGCTAGAAATCCCATTCTCTGTAAAACCCTTCCTCGAAGACAGCAAGACAAGCAGGAGGAGGAGGGGCCCACGCCTTGCCAAACCCTATTGTTAGGGTTGAATATGCAAGAGGAGAGAGATTGGCAAGATGTTTGTGAGGAGGAAGTTGATGTGTTGGAGCTGAGTGAGACAAAGTTGAAAGGTAAGGGCAAATGTGAGTTTGGTGTGGTAAGGTGAAGTCTGGAGTGGATGGAGGCTGGGCACGAGAAGGTGTGGTGTTGAAATTGAGTGATTTGTTGGCTAGTAGTGTTACCAAGTGGAAAAAGGTGTCCGCAAGATTGATGTTGGTGAAAGTTGAGTTAGGCATAGAAAGATGGATATTTGTGAGTGCATACTGTCTGAGTAGCAAGAGGAGTGAAGAGGAGAGAGAGCAATTTTGGACTGACCCAAGTGAGTGTATTGAGAGTTTTGGAGGTCAATTCAATGTGGTTCTACTGGGTGATCTTAATGCGTGAGTTGGAAATGTTGTGGGGGAGAATTTGATAGGAAGGTATAGAGTTCCCGGTAGGAATGACAGTGGAGAAAACCTGATACGTCTGTGTAAGGAGTAGGAGCTGGTGTTTGGGAAAAGTTTGTTCAAGATGCAAGATATCCACAAGTACACATGGGTAAGGATGGCACATGGTGCTGTGATGGAGAGAGTGCTGATGGATTTTGTGCTGATTTCAATGAAAGTGGTGGGAAGGCTGTTTGATGTGCAGGTGTTGAGAGGGGAGGATGGAGGTGTATCTGACCATTTGCTGGTGGAAGGTAGATTGAGAGTGGGGCAGGGAGAGGTGGAAGGGCAACAAAAAAAAAATAGGAGGAGTAAGAGAGTTAGTGAAAGTGAGTGAACTGAATGCAAGAAGCAGAGCTGAGGAGTTCCAGCAGGCGTTGAGGGAGGAATATAACAACCTGAGATGACAGGACCTGAGAGATGTGGATGAAGAAAGGGAGAAGTTAAGAGATGCGTTGCTGACTTGTGCAAAGAATGTGTGTGGTGTGCACCGTGTTGGTGGGTGCAGAAGGGTGTTGCGAGTGGTGGAACGAGGAGGTCAAACTGGCGGTGGCACGGAAAAGAGGAGCGTTTGAGGAGTGGTTGCAGTTGAAGTTGGTGGTGGCCTATGAAAGATATGAGATGAGAAACGAAGGGAAGCAGGTGGCGAGGAGAGCAAAAGGGACGCTGATGCCAGGTGGAGCAGACAGTTGTGCCAGAATTTTGAAGAGAACTAAAAGATGTTCTGGAAAGAGGTGAAGAGGGTGAGAAAGGGAAAGACTAGAAAGGAGTAGGTGGTGAAAGATGAAAATGGCCAGTTGTTGTTGGAAGTAGTAGTAGTTGTTCCCGTTTCCACCGGAGTCCCATCACAAAGTTAATGCACTCTCCCATGGGGCAATCAAAGAGGGGCAAAGTAGGTGCAGCGCAGATTAAAAGTAGGTTCAACGTAGATCCAGAGTAGTTTTAAGGTAGACACAGTAGGTTTAACATAGACACAGTAGGGTTAACGCAGATACGAAGTAGGTTTAATGTAGATCTTGAGTAGGTTCAACGCAGGTAAAAAGTAAATTTAACATTGATACATCGTAGATACAGAGTAGGTTTAACGCAGATACAAAGTTAATTTACCATGGATACAAAGTAATTTTAACATGTATATGGAGTAGGTTTAACGCAAATACAGAGTAGGTTTAACACAGATACAAAGTGAATTTAACATAGATACAAAGTAAATGTACCCAAAGTTAAAAACACAAAACTCCACAGATTCTGTTTGAAGAGCAAATGCAGGTATGGAGTGTCAGGAAAAGACTGGCTTCACCCACTGAGCTTGTGAGCCTGGGTCAAATAAAAACTGTAATAATGATCAATAAAATGAAGGGGGCCCAGGAGGGCAAAAACACAAACTAGTGCCCACAGTGGAAGCCTGAAACACAGCACATTCTATTTAAAAAACAAGTGCAAGTACAGAGTGTCAGAGAATGGATGTGGCTTTACCCACCCAAAGCATGGCAATAAGTTCATGGAATTGGGAAGGTATGGTCCATCCAAGGGTATGTAATGACTCGTATTGTCATATGCAATGCACCAAAAGAAAGGTGTGAGTGGCTGCATATTAGAAAAACAAGAAAACCACTGGAGCCCCAGCAAGACGTAACTACTACGGCCAGCAGACAAGGAAATGTCCATCATGGCAACACACAGCAACACCCAAACATTGAGCATGTTGGCCAAAGAGGTTAGGTCAAACAACAGCCTCGATTACATGACACGCGCTTCAAAAATCGCGCCCAACAGGTTCCTCTCGCGGCATCATCGGGAGGTCACCCTCGATACAGTGACCAGTACAGGCCCACCTGTGATTGCAGATGCCTTCTTGGTGATGCCCGCCTCAGTCCATCTGTTGCGGTACATGGCCATCACCACTGCGGTGCTGCCCAGTCACAGATGAAAAATTATTTTTTAGAAACTGGAGAGTCTCCTACTTCGCCCTTGCAAATCAAAGTTCCCACTGGTGAGAGAGCTGCCAACACTGAGTCAAAAGAGGATACACTATCTCAAAAAACATTCAACCAAAATGAATGGAACAAGTGTCACCTCTTAAATTTACAAGGCCTCCATAACCAGCCAATATGGCAGAATAAAGTTGATTCAAGATATTTTATCTGATAGTGATTCACTCTTCATTGGCTTAACTGAGACACCTAAATAAAAATGTTGAATCAGCTGAGCTCTATTTTGAAACTTACATTTTTTTCAGAAGTGACTGCACAAATAGGTAATGTGCTGGTGTTGGAGTCTGTGTGAAAGTATCTTGGAAGCTGCGAAGAGTTGAAATTTCTCAATGATTACTGCAAGTGTCTTGCTGTTGAAGTTGAAAAGCTGAAAACTATAATAATTAAAGTGTATAGACCACCAAACTGCAAGTTTGTACATTTTGAAGATGCTCTCGGAATCTTACAGACGTACATGTTGAACATTGATCAAACTGAATTGAAAATCTTCCTCTGTGGTGACTTGAATTTTCCATTCATCAAATGAAGTAATGATCAAAAAGTGGCACCTGGTGGCTATTTCATTGGCATTGGCAAGGTAACACCAATGCTGCCACAAATCAAGCCCCACGTTGAAAATGCGTCAATGGAGGGGCTGCCTTAAGGGCCATAACCCATGCTCCAAAGATTTCAATTTAATTTCTGGTTTAGAACTCATCATGAATTAAAGCTATGAATAATTTAGATGGATTTTGATAAATGGGTGAATTTAGAAAAAGCAAAGTCCCGTTGAGGATGCCAATGTTACCGTGGCGCACGCGGGTGGGACAACACGTGTCCACTTTGAATTAACTTTACAGCTCAATTTAGTGGAAGCGCAATTATATCTTAATTTATAAGGTTATGAATGATTTAGTCTCTAGTAGAACTAGATACATTTACAAAATGAACAAATGACAAGTAAAAACTAAATGAAGGTTCACATATTGGATTAAATCAAGGACTTACTAGAGGATTAACTGCAGGAGTAACAAAAGGACTAAATAAAGGAGCATGGGCAAGGTAGGGGGGAACTGCAAGAGAATAAAAATATCAAGATACAGATTAGCCACCATTGCTTTACCAAGCTGAAGCGCTTCCTTAGGGACCCTTGGGAGTAGTAATTAAATTCAGAATATATAAAATTAAATTTAGAATTATCTTATCTCTCATGCCAGCAAGTAAAAAGGAAAAGCAATCATTTAGAAAAAGAAATCAAAGTGAAAAATTGATGTAAAACCAGAAAAATGGCAAACCAGCAATAATTTAGAAAAGCATGCCAAATGCTGATGAAATTAGGAAATGAATAATTGATTGAACAACAAAAGGGTGATTGAAGGAAGATTTGACAAATTGCAATAAAATAAACTAACATGGCAAACCTTGATCAAGAATCAAAATTAAGCGCAAAGCAATTGAATGATGAAAAACTGATCGAAACAAAATAACAAGCAAATTCAAATTGCAAATGGAAAAATAATTATGTACACTCATAGGTAGACACTTTGACCAAAACATGCCCAAGCAGGTTAATCCTATTCAATAATATATGCTAATACGTGAAGAGTAAATGCAGCCAAAACTTTCCCCAACACTCACCCAGTGTTGCAGCAACTATGCTTAACAAGCATTAAGTGGAGCAAGAAGCAAACAAGATGCATAAAGCATTTCAAGAGTGCATCCAGTTAAAGAGCATTCAAGCTAACAGTTCAGTCTGCAAAGAACAGATACCATTAATTACCCAAGATTTAACAATATCAAATTCTGAATATAATAAGATAGACATTAACATGAATGAGCGTCAACCAGGAAAAGTGATGCACCAATAAGAGAATAAGCCAAGCAAGGGCAACTGATGGCTTAACATGAATGAGCGTCAACCAGGGAAAGTGATGCACCAATAAGCGGATAAGTCAAGCAAGGGCCACTGATGGCTTAACATGAATGAGCGTCAACCAGGGAAAGTGATGCACCGATAAGAGGATAAGCCAAGCAAGGGCAACTGATGGCTTGTGATGTCCGTATATCACCCTCGGCACCAATAGTAATTAGTCTTGTTTACGAGTCCCTGGCAGTTCCACTGGAGTATTTTGGTGTTCATTTTGAAGGCTCTTTGCACCCTGACCTTGATGATCTTAAGTGGTTGCGTGATTTGCTGGAGCTTTTGTGGTGCTCGCGTTTTTGAGTTTGCCCAGAGGTTGCTGGTCGGGAGTGCCTGCCTTCGGTGGAAGGTGGTCTGTTGTGGTTGCTGCGGTCGCTGCTGCGAGTGCGTTTGTGGTAAGACGATGGTGTTTGCTTTGTGAGCAAGTGCGCTCTTCTTCTGTTGTAGCCTTTTTTTTTTATCTGTTTTGGGTAGTTGTGTGGAGCGCGAGGTATTTGAGCCAGGTAAGAAGATTGGACCAGGTAAGACGACAGAAAGGCTAAGTTGTATGAGGGTGTAAGGTGCGCCTTGCCGTCGGCCACCCCCCTTTCTGGGGGATGCAGCCTAGTGTCTGTATCTGTAAGACCACTGGTTGTGCAGAGGTCTCCCGTATGAGCTCTTCTAGATGAGCGTTGTCAGCGAGGCCGTGATCGTTCTTGCTGGTGGCTTGTTTGGGAGTTGGGTTTGTTAACGGGGGATCGTGTCCCTCTCAGTGGTTTTCCACGAATCTGGAGGTGGAGGTAGTTCTGGGTTTTGGTCCTGTCGGGCCGTTATTTGAGAGTTGTTATTGATCTTTTTGCTCAGTGGCGCCTTGTGTATCGGAGGTTACTTCATCTCTTTGCCTTTTCGTTTTTATAGTAGTAAGCCTTGCTGCGTGGTCGATAGAGGGGCTGCATCCATCTCGTCGTCCTCCTGGTCTCTGCATAAATAATTTCTAGGACTGTGCGCCTCTGGTGCGGGGGCGGTTGCTGGGCTGAGTGAGAAAGCACTGCAGCCATGTTGAAGTGTTGGGATCTTGTTACAATGCTGTTCTGATGATGTGTGGATGTCGTGGGGGGAGTTGTCAATATGGCTGCTTTGGCATAATTGAGGCGGTTTTGGCTTTTGTCTTTCCAGATTTGGATGGCTTGTTTCCGTGTAACTCTGCGTTCGTTGTGTGTTATTATTTCTTTTTGGTCCATGTGTACTGGGCAGTCACGGTCGCCTGTCTCATGGATGCATAAGCAGTGGTAGAATTTAGAGTGGTGGGCTGTGCTGTCTTTTCTGTTGTGCTTGCCAGCGCACTTCTTGTAACGTTGGGGTGTGTGTGGCTAGCGGTATGCGATGACGTGGTCGTATTCAAGGCATGTTTTGAACATTGGTGGCTATGTTTTAACTGGGTCACAAGGAGTCACAAGGAACTAGAGATCCAAAGAGGCAATCACACGGACCCCAAAAAGGCTTTTGTGTGCTGCAGAGCATCCCCTTGGTTCTGTAATCATCGTGGAACTCCATCTCTCCCCCTCCACCCTGATGTTGAACGGGTGGGGAGCAGTGTAGCGAGAGGCCTTTTAATAGGCTTTCCCTGCCCAACCAGAGACTGGTATATTAGATCAGGGCTCTCTCCTGTCGCACTGCGCTTGCGCTTGGTTCACTGTATCTTAGCCTCTATCACCACGGGCAGGTGGCCAGCTACTCTCGGGTTGGCCTATTGCCTGACCCATTCTGTCCGATGTGTTGTTGTGTGGGGCTGGTGTGGTGGTCGTAGCTTTGGATGTTGACTTTTCTGGGGTAGCACGGGGTTTGCGTTTCCCTTAGTCATTGCTTCCAGGGCTTTACCATCTCTGCAGCTGGGTTTGAGATGCCAGTACGACGTTGGGGGCTGCTACACAGTGCAGATCCTGCTAGCTGCCCCCCACCCTTTGGCTCTCCAGTCTGTCCTAAATGCCTTTGCTACTATCACTGATAGTCGAGTCCAGGGAGGATCTGGTCTAGCCTTTGCTTGAGAGTCTCCACTGATTCGCTCGCAGTCACTGCCGGCGGAAGTCTCTTCCAGACGTTGATGATTTTGTATGTCATCAGGTCACCGCAGGGACGGGTGTTGAATCTCTTTGGTTGGAGTTTCAACCCGTGACTCCTGGTGATGTGGTCATTTAGCGGGAAGAGGTTTCTGTACTCTACCGTATTGGACCTTACAGGATTTTAAAGGTTTCAATTAGCTATCGTTGAAGCCTACGCTTTTTGAGGGTGAAGAGATTCAGTTCCCTTAATCTTCTCTGATACTCTATGTGTCTGATAGATGAGATATCTTCTTTCCCCTAGCCTGTACCCTTTCCAGTCTCTTGATGTCTTGGATCAGGGTGGGAGACCAGAATTGGACGGCATACGCCAATAGTGGTTTAACTAGGGTATTGTACAGGGTTAGGATTATCTCCTTGTCCCTGTACCTGAATTGCCTTCCGATGTATCGGAGGACTGTGTTGGCCTTCTTCTCAACTTCAGCGCACTGCCTGGAGAATTTCAGGTCAGCGCTGATGTAGACAACTGATCTTTTTCTAGGTTGGTGGTCGGGATCTGACTGCCCAATAGGGAGTAGTTCGCCGATCCGTTTGCTCTGCCAATGTGCATAACTGTGCACTTGTCTGTGTTGAATGGCATCTGCCAAGCCTCGGACCATTCCCCGATTCTGTCAAGATCCTGCTGCAGGTACTTGACAGCTGTGGGGTTTGCGGCATTCACTCGTAGTTTGGTGTCGTCAGCAAATTTTTATATTTTGCTCACGAGGCCTGCGTCTAGGTCATTTATGTGAATGAAGAACAGGAGTGGGCCTAGGACTGACCCTTAGGGGACCCCGCTTTTAACCGGGTCCCAAGGTGAGCTCTCACTGTTAATCACCACTCTCTGCCTCCTGTCTGAAAGCCAGTGCTCTATCCATTCCCAGATTCTTCCCACTACTCCAAGAGCTCTCAGCTGGGTGAGAAGGCTTTTGTGATGGACCTTATCGAATGCCTTCTTGAAGTTGAGGTATAGGATATCGATGGCCCTCGAGTCGTCGTAGATGGAGATCATGCGGTGGATGAATTCCAACAGGCTGGTCAAGCATGATCTCTAACATCGGAAACCGTGCTGACGTTTCCCTGCTGAGCCAAGCTCTGATGGGTTTTCTGCTGTTTACGTTGCTGAAAAACTTTCGGGTTGCGTTTGCAGGTAGCTGCAACTCGGCGTTCTTCGTAGTGTTGGACTACTCTGATTCGTCTCTTCACCACTCTACATTGTTTCCTGTGTTCGTTCCGCAATCGGTCCTAAGGGTTTTGTTTCCAGCGCCTGTATGCGCGGTCTTTGGTGGACATGGCTGCTTGGATTATTCTGTTGAACCACTTAGGATGTGGCTTTTGGTCAGCTCGCACGGCCTTGATTGGGATGCAGCTTTCCTGGACGACCAGGAATTTGGTCTTGAAATCCGTCCAGAATGCCTCAACTGATTCCAGTCTGGTGGGTTGGAAGTTGTTGAGGTCCCTTTTAAACTTAATGAAGTCCGCTCGTCGGAAGTTGAGCCTTCGTTTAGCGTTGGGAATTACTCGGTTTGTTGGTACGTGGATGACGCACCTGACCATATTGTGGTCACTGGTGCCCAATGGTTCACCGACAGTAACCTGGGTAACCAGGTTTTCTTCCGTAGCAAAGATTAGGTCTAGGAAGCTGTTTCCCCTGGTGGTTTTGTCGACCAGTTGTTCCAGAAAGTTATCATTGGCGAAGTAGACTAATCTGTTCCCTTCTACGTCTGCCATTCGGTTTCCCAGACAACGTTGCAGTTAAAGTCCCCCATGATCACTGCTACCCCGTTATGGATCAGCTGTGTGAGGAGCTCGTAGAGGGATTGGTTGCTATCCACCGTTTGGTGGGGTGGCCGGTACTCGAGAAGTACGTGTAGCTTTCTGGCTGTGCCTTCGATTTCAATACCTATAACCTCATGTGGGGTGTCAATGGTACGGCGAGTTGCTCTGAGGTGGTTGCGCACATAGTTTGCGGCACCTCCTCCCCGTCTAGCCTGACGGTCTCTTTTGAAGAGCTTATACCCTTCAAGTTCGAACTCGCCTTCGAAGTCGTTTCCTTCTGTCTGGATCCAGGTTTCCGTGATGCCTATTATGTCGGGCATCTCAGAAGCAACAAGGCAGCGAAATTCTGCTTGCTTGTTCCTGATCGATCTAGCGTTCAGAAGTAGCATACGGAGGCCATCTATATTGTTCTCGGCTCTTCGGATGCGTTCTCGTTTCCCGAATGTGGTGGTGGCTGTTCACCTCTCCTGAGGGGTGATGGGGGAGGTCGAGGGTCCGGGTCGTTTCCCTGGTCATCACTCCGACTGTCACTGTCAGTCTCGAAGTCTTCCCTGCGGTTGCCACGCGCGCCAGCTTCGGTCCCGTTGTCGCTCGGTTCAGCGCCGTTGCTGTTTGCCGGGTTAAGTTGGTTAGCCCTGTCCCTGTCTTCAATGACTCCCTCCGCAGGGACGGTTGCTTCGATAATCGTCTGCTCCAGATGGATTATCGTTTCACTGTCGGGGATTTCGGTGTCTGTGTCTGAGCTGGTGGTGGTGTCTCTTCTACTGGTGTGTGTACTACCCTCGCCTGAGCTCGTGAAGCTGGAGCTGATGTCGTGCTCAGGTCTGGCCAGTGCGATGTTGTTGGCGGCCCCCGCGGGGTTTGTTGGGGGCGCTTGATATCCAGTTTTTATGCTGGGGGGGGTCTCGGTCTCCGTGTCCGAGGAATCGGTGGATCTGATAAGGCGGAAGAGGGTTTCTTTTTCTTCCTTTTCCTCCTTCTCTTCCTTCGCCCGTTCCCCTCGGTGTGTGGGTCTATTGAGGTAGTTGCTCCATCGCTAGGATGTGAGCGTGGGGGGGGGGGGTGCAGGTGTTTGTGGGTCTCCCTGTTTAGCGGGTTGCCCGAGGTCTTTGTAGAGCCTCGTGTTAATCAGGTCAGCTAGTTGGCGTGATCCTGCGGCGTTGAGGTGGACTCCGTCCTTAATGTAGAGCGCCCTCTTATTCAGTCGCTCCAAGGGTCGATGAATCTCACCCCTTCTGTGTTGCACAGTGCCTTCACCCTTCTGCTCAGGGCGATGGCTTTGCTGTGTGCCTCTCTTGAGATTCTGAGGCGGGGGACAAGGCCAATGATGATGCCTTTGGTGCTTTTCTCTTTTACTGTATCAATTAGGGCCTTGGAGTCTGCCGTGAAGGGTTCGGTGAGGTCGGTTCGCCCCCTCCGCAGGAAGAGGTCGTTTCCTCCTGCTAATACCATAATCGAGCTGCGTTTGTCGGTGGTCATGCTTGACGCTGCCGCTCTGGCTCGGGAAAGGTTCACACCTGGGATCGCTTTCGCAATCCGGTTTGAGGGATTTTGCTTGGTGAAGTAGTTAACTAGTCCCCCCACTAACGAGTCTCCAACAAGGTTGTTGGTCAGCTCGTTGAGTGAACCCGAGAAATTTACGTTTTTTCACACCCGGAAATTTCGAACCGCCGGAGGCACTATAGTTGAAGTTGAAGTTTAAGCTGCGATAATAAAAAGAACATAAAACATACACCCCTGTCGTACACCTGCGGATACACTAGTATCTAGAATGGCCGGCAAAGTTGAATTAGGGCATGTGCAGGGGTTCAAGTGCTATCAAATGAAAGA